>QNQO01001666.1:0-232996 GCA_003290165.1 Berberis thunbergii
ACTGTGTCTATTCAGTTTCATATATTGTTTATACCTTTGGTATGCAGAAACATTTGAACCAAGTTGAGATTGATTATAAAGAAAAACTTGAAAAGGCACTATCAGCAAGAAACAATTTGAAAAGGTATGGCTTACCTCCATGTGTAGTTAACATGGTATAATTTGTTTACATCTAACTTCTGTAAGCTTTTTAGTTCAAAAATTCTGATACTTGATTTTATTGCCAAGGTCCTCTGAAATGTTATTACCACAATATTAGATCGATTCATTTAAATTGGTTGTACTTTTTTTAAGAACATATCTGTACATGAGATGGGACATAAGATTTAATGTTTTCCAATTTATGCACCTTGAAAAGATATCTTTTTATCTGTTAGAATTCAATATGTTCAGTCCATGAGATTATGTTATGTATTATTTTCAACAATTGGTGAAATTAATACTGTCAAGTCAAGTCGCAATGTTTTTCTGGTGCTATCATTTTCTTTCTTGATCACATATTTAAATTTGGTTCTTTTATTACAACATTAGGAAGCTGCCGAGTTGAAAAAAAGCTTGAAAAATGTGAAGCCGAACTTGAGAAAAGTAGAAAATCTGATGAGTTGCGCCTTCTCCCAATCAGTAGTTTTACTGAAGAAACGTAAGTACCTTCGATGTTTGATTGTACTTTATGAGCTTATTATCCTGGAAATTCTTACGATTCATATATATCTCAGTTTGTTTGTGAAGATATCATGGTTGTAGTTATCTGTTGCGCATTTCTTTGTTGGATATATTCTTCTGCAGGTAATAAATGTGCTATGTCAGTTCTAAATGCTTTGACGTCTTCAAGTTTGATTTTGACATTTTTCTTCTACCAATATCACTTGTTTAGTTGCTATTGTACAGTCTACAAAGCTTTTTATTGTCGTTGAGAGTTCTTCAATTTGATTGGTATTTTGCAGATGGACTTGTGATAATAATGGACTTGTGATTGGTAACAAACACTCCTTCCTTCCCCTCTCTCTCCACCCAGCGATTCCGATTCATTCGCAGCAGCAAGAATAATAATAATAATGGTGATTCTAGTGGTGGCGACAACAGTGGATCCGGCCTGCCTCGGCCCTGCCTCTGCCCTCTTGGCCATGCTCGGTTGGCGCCCCGACCCCTTCCTTCAGGTACTCTACGCTACGCTACGCTAGGTTTCTTTTCATTATTTTTAATGTCTTTACTACGTTGTTGTTGTTTGATTTAAACTCTTGATGATCGATTTGATTTGGTTCCGATGAAATGAATGATTCAAAATAACCAGATACAGAGTTTCGTTAATGGAGATGTGGTGAGATTACTAAGGCACGATAATAGCATTGTAAAGGAGGATCATTTGGACAAACGTTGGGAGGAGGCCACGGGCGAAATTGTAGATGAAGTCATCTTTCTTAGTAGACATACTGCTGTCTCCAATCGTCCTGCCCTTACTGTTCACCCCATTGGTATGCTATCACCATCTTTGCTTTTCGATCCCTTTCATTACAAGGAGCATTCATCATCTCCAATGAGAGTGTCAAATATCATGTTTAGGGAAAAAATGTCCATTATTCATATACAATGTAGCAAGGGTATTATAGTTTAGTCGTAAAGGAGTGGTTCATTCTATTAACAAGTTAAATAGTTAAGGGGCCTTTCAGTTTTATTCCTAGTATCAGATTAACAACTTTATTATTTCTGAGAAACGATTTAGCTCTCAACAATCAATTTGTGGAAGAATGATTTGTACCCAAAATCCCTAATGACCAGGTTTAAAAGCCTGAAAATTATGGAAAATTATTCCCGTCTTTCCCCAAACCATTAAGACTGTCTTAGTAAGTGGGACTCACACAATTGACAATTTTTCAGTTTTGAAGGCCTCAAAGAATCCTAAATTTTTTTTAAAAGTGGGGGATAGGTTTGTGGGATGCAATTTGAAATGCTCTAGTGAGACTAGACTTTTTTTTTTTTTTTGGAAAGCTATGAGACTAGCTTAACATAGAGAAAGATTTCATTTACTAATCTAATGCACTTGTTATTATATAAAATCAAACAGAAGAACTATAAAAGAGTCTCATAGCTAATCTAATGCACTTGTTATTATATAATTGACTTGTCTAAGTCCACCCTTTATAATCCATATTGTGGTTCCTTCAAAGCAACGATTCTGTTTTAACCCCACCTACTTGCACTTTGCCCATATTTCTCTCCTTCTTATACACATGGTTTTGCTCCACAAACCATCTTTCCACAAGATGGCAACCTGCAGAGCTATATTCTTCATTTCGGTTCTCTTCATAGTCGTTAATGAAACGGCCTATGGCCGTTCGATCAAAACAAATTCCACAAGTTTAGTGACTGATGGGGTTAGCTATGATCATGATGTTGGTGTAACTTCAACTGTAACTTGTGAGCCCATGTATGGGTTCTTGCCCTGCACAGGAAATGTTTGGGGTCAAATTTTCCTCATTGTTGTGTACCAGTACCTATTGTACCTCGGAGAAAATTACGTCTCAGCTGGTTCTGAACTTATTTTTAGGATCCTTGGACCGGGTATCTTTGGTGCCAGCGCTTTCCATATCCTTGGTGCATTCCGAGAGGCACTTTTGGTTCTCGGTAAGCTTCATCTCATCCCCCATTTGATTCATTTTTACATTAGCTTTCGAAATGTAGGGATTAATATTTTGTCTTTTAGGTTGTGTTTAGAACCTGTTAAATCAACTTGAAACTCGATCGAATTGACTCTATGGAAGGGTGAGATCAGTTGATAGCCGCCTCCATTGTAATCAGTTGAATCTTTCTTTGATGATTCTAATATGAAACAAGGTAGGTAGTTATCTATTATGAGTCTGTGGCTGCTATAATTTAGGGAGGAAAAGAAAGGAGTGGGTGAGGATTAGGTGTTTGGATGCTTGCATCCAAATGAGATAATGACGAGTTTGCATGAAAACAAACAGCAAGTTTGGAAGACTTTTCAAATTCTTCATTTTTTGTGGAAGAGAATAGTTTGATCAACATTCTATCCCATATTTGAATATAATGATTTTACTTAATTTTTTGTGGAGGAGAAGAGTTTGATCATACACTCTATCCCATATTTGAGTATAATGATTTTAGTGAAGAAAACTTAAAAACAAACACGAATGAATCACACATATTTGTGCTGAATTTCCTGCTGATTCAAACCAAATAAGTTTGGTTGTTTGGGTCTTGAGTTGGAGTATTTGCTCAGTGTATCAACAAATTCCTTGAACTTGGGATCTGGTCTCCTGTTGGAGATGTTCTGTTTGGTCGTCTAGCGGCGTATAAACAATCAGATTAAATTAACTTTACAATACCTGAGTTTACGATAACAATTATATAAATATGATTAGGTAAAATTACATAAGCTAGAGTTGGAAGGAAAAGAAAAATAATTTTAAAATCGAGGTTAACCGATTAAAAACTGGAATTTGTCAACCGGCCGATTTGTCAAAATCGAGGACCGGACTGAAATTTTAAAAACTGGATTTCTATGACCCCCCCCCCCCCCCCCCCCCCCGCCACACACACACACACACATCGGAGCAGATCTTGCCCTCTCCCCCCCAACCCCCAACATTCCTCTGTTTTATCTATAACCCTTGAAGCTTGAGAGAGATCTTAGTCTCTCACCCTTCTGCTGCTGCTGTGTGTGGTGTGAGTTGTTTGAAAAAATGTTGATTTTTTAATGAAAATGGTGGTGAGAAAGGAGAGAAAGGTATTTGTTGATGTTTAAGGGTTCCAATGTACTTCATTTCAATGGTTCTGCATGTGTATGGTGTTTTTTATTTGGGAAGTATTCGTTTTCTTTTCTCAAAGTAAATTTATATAAATTTTATTACAGGATTTCCATTTGCTTATATATGTCAACTCTTGTTACTTCAGCCAATTTATGGCTTTGCTACTGGAGATCCTTTCCGCTTCAAAAGAGCTATAGGTCACAAGGATTTATTCTACATTGACAACAAGGATGTCGAATTTAAAGATGTAAGAATCAATCGTCTTGTTAACTCCAGATTATTATTTGTAACTATTTTCAGATTCGTTCTATCCCACACAGTATTCGATTGTGTAGGTGATCGAAGATCCCCTGCCGAAAGCCCCTCTAGATACATCAGTTGTAGCTCATTGGCTTGCTATTGAAGGTGTACAACCAGCCATTCCAGAAAATGCTCCAGTTGAAGGTCTGTCTCTTAGCTCCAGTTTCACCTTATGCAGAAATTACTCGTATAAAGAGTTTGAGACAACCTTTTACATTGTCATTTTTTTTAACATTGACATTTTCAACATCACATGCATGTATTTCAAATTAATCCAAGAACCCCATCATAGTTAGAAACTAAACATTACAGAGAAAATTGGTTAAGGCATTGCTTGAATATATAAATCTTATTAGGTGAGTGTGAAATTAGTGTCAAACTGTCAATACTCATCTCAGTCATGCCATATTGGAGCCACTTGGTCTGAAAGTATTCTAGTGGTGTTCTATCTTTTGATTCCTTGTTTTAGTTGCAACTGCTAAATGAATGAACAAAAAAAGTTAGAATCAAAGAATTTCATTAGAGTTGTTTTGTTCCCTTTTGTTTTATGAGAAGTAGCCTGAGAATGAAGAAGCAAGTAATAGCATCTTGTTTCCTTTCTCTATATTGCTCCGATCATGTGGATGTCACTCCTTTCCAAAAATATATTTAGAAGTTTAATTTCTTTTTATAAAGAGGGGAAATTGACCTCGTCATTGACTATTGGCTATGAACAGGTACAGGACATTAGCCAACAGCAAAAATATGGATTTGGTGGAACCTGGGAAAATCTGGCCAAACTTTCAGGATGTAAGATTTTCGCAAATTTGATGACTGCATTGAGTTTACCTAAACGAGAACACTTTCTCATATTCAGAAGATCTTATGAATTTTTCTTTAAACTGGTGCAGGGTGAGAAGGATCATCCACTTGATATCCAAGATAGGAAATGTATTCTCGAAAAATTGGATGAGGTTGCTGATGATAGGGACGCTAAGGAGGATTTAAATATGAAATGCCTCCTAGATATGCTTAAAGACTCTCATTGACCATATGAAGAACTATAGTAGTACTCACATGAACAATCAACAAAGTTTAACAAGGAAAAGTCAAAATTCAAACAGTAGAAGAAATTTGGATGAAACAAGCTTAGATATGCTCCTAGATATGCCTCCTAGAAATTTGTATTTGAGATATTATTTGATAGATTTTGACTCAATGTAATACATTTTCGTATTAATTACATTACTTTGCCTCCATTATTTGATAGATTTTGACTCAATGACTCAAAGTCATTTGATAGCCCAAAAAAAAAAAATATATATATATATATTAAAAAAAAAAATTAAAAAAAAAAAAAAAAATTTGCCACGGTTTTAAACCGTGGCTAACTATTGCCACGGCTCAAAGCCGTTGCTATCACGTTTGCCATGGTTTAAAACCGTTGCTAATAGCTACATCTTGTCACGGCTTAAAACCGTGGCCATGGTTAGCCACGGCTAAAAACCGTTGCTACCTTTTTAGCCACGGTTTAAAACCGTTGCTAATATCTACACCTTGTCACGGCTTAAAACCGTTGCTATTCTACTTGCAACGGTTAAAACCGTGGCTAAATGCTGAAAATCACCACCCCTACTCAAACATAAAACCGTTGCTAAACATTTTAGCAACGGTTTATGGCCGTTGCAACAAATTTCGCGACGCCTCTGTAGCCAACGGCTCTTAGCCGTGGCAATGGGTTACGCCCACGGTACAGAACCGTTGCTAAAGGGGGTTTTTGGTGTAGTGTATATCGGGTAACGGACCAAAAAATTTCACGATCAAATTTCATGGCAGAGATATAACGGTAATTTCACGGCCGTTATACATATAGCGTTATTTGTTATAACTCCGTTATCTCGTTTTATAAATATCTGTATAAAAAAAAATACTGATCGATTTTATTTCTATTTTCAGATCTAAGAATTCCAGAAGAGAGAAGAAGAAGAAATCGAAGGAAGAAGATTGGAAGATTTCATTTCGAAGAAGAAGGAAGACGAAGAGAGAAGAAGAACAAATCGAAGGAAGACGAACTCAGAAACAGAAGAAACTTAGACTTAGAGATCAGATCTGGACCTCTGGTAAGTGGTAACCTGCTTTTTTGGTGGCTTCTTCGTTCTGTTCTTCTTCAAACCTGCGATGGTTTTGTTCTTCTTCAAACCTGCGATGGTTTAGATCTGTTCTTCTTCGTTATGTTCTGTAATTTTGTTCTTCTTTGGTTTATTGTTTTGCAAGAACAACACAAGTGGCTGAATAGGCCCTGAGTTGTGATTACTTTGAGGATAAAATATCAGGCTTCATTTATTTTCTCTTTGTTCACCTTCTTTATGGTCAAATTAGGAATTGAAGTAAAACATCAAGAGTAAGAATAGCTTATCTTTACTGCAGTATGGTATACTAGCAATCTGTTTCTCAATCTGAGTGTTAGTGAAGTGTGGGATGTCACTTCATCACTTGCATATTCTCAATCTATTTCTGTGAGATTGAAGTTCTTTGTTGACACTCGTTTGTGAATCATGGACTGCTATGATTTCTTTTGTTCGAATTACATTATTTCTCATTTTTCTATTCAGAATCAGGTTTCCCATTTGTAATTCATTTCGGTTAGATATTGGACAAATCTTAATTGCTCAGTTAACACTTAACAGTGCATGACATACAGACATAGTGAAATCTATGCTATAATCTATTTCTTAAAGTAAATTTTTCCTAAAATTGATCAATTCCACCTAAGAGCCATTGGTTTCTTCTTTCAAAATTTTTAGTTTGAGTGTTGATATACATATACTGTACCTGTCAAATGTGGGTGAGTGAATATCTGAATCTGAAGTTTATGAAAATTCAATTTTATGTTTAGTGATATAATTGATAAGTTTATTTTACATATGATAGGTACTCAATGGATTCATCGTCACGATCTTCAAACCATGACACCCCTTCTGGCTCTACAGCAGCTTGAGCCATAAAACCCAATTCCAACGACATAGCATGGGAATGGGGGGAGTGTAGGGATCCCACTGCTAAAAATGTTGTAACGTGCAAGATATGTAAGAAGAACATCACAGGTGGAATTACAAGATTAAAAGAACATCTTGCGTGGAAGGGAGGGAATGTGTCCAAATGTCCTTCCGTGCCAAATGAAGTGAAAATGAAATGCATGGAAGCATTAATGAGTACACAAAAGAAAAAGTCTGAGAAAGTTAGAGTTGCACAAATTCTGAACGAAGACACTTTGTTATCTGGAGAGATTGGAGTCGATGATGATATTGAAGAGGGGGCAGCTGAGGGGCAACAAATAATTAGTGGCAATGTAAGTGGAAGTGGTGGTATTTTTATTGATAGCAAGAAGAGAAAGTTTGTTCCTATTAGTAATGTTAGAGGCCCTATTGATACCATGTTGAGGACCGACTTAAACAAACTCAAGCAAGTAGATTTGGATAAGAATAATCCTCACAAGGAGAAGTTGAAGCATGAATTTTGGCTAGCTATAGCGGGGGCATATGAAGTTGGCTTGCCTTTTAATGCCGTGCGCACACCAAAGTTCCAACATATGATCAACACAATTGGGCAATATGGAAAAGGTAAATATATTATGTGTTTTAATTGTTAGTATTAGATTACTTACGTTTCAATAAATTAAAAAAATTTATTTTATTATTTATTTTTTAGGAATGCCCGCACCAAGTTACTACAATATACGAGTGACGTTGTTGAGAGATATGCTGAAAGAGACAAAGTTATTTTTCAATTCCTTTAGGAGGCATTGGGAATCATATGGATGCTCAATAATGTCAGATTTTTGGACAGATGGGAAGGGGCGCTCCTTGATCAATTTTCTAGTGAATTTTCCAAATGGGACAATATTTTTGAAATCCATTGATGCTTCGGAACATGTGAAAGACTCTGCGCTTATTGTTGGGATGATGAATGAAGTCATTGAGGATGTTGGTGAGGAGCACATTATTCAGGTAATTTTATAATTGTGTATTCAAATCAAATATTTATTGATTAATATTTCAATTAATTATATTCATGAGCTAATGTTAATAATTTTATTTTGTAGTTTGTTACGGACAATGGTTCTAATTTTAAGGCCGCGGGTGCAGAGCTAGAGAGGCAACATCCTATGCTTTTTTGGACACCTTGCGCTACCCACTGTATTAATTTGATTCTACAAGATCTTGGTAATAAGGTGGATAAGATACGCAAGGTTTTGCCTGAAGCCAGAGCAGTGGTGGTGTATATCTATAATCATGGATGAGTTCTGAGTATGATGAGGAAGTTAACGAACAATAAAGAGTTGCACAGATCTTGTGTAACTAGGTTTGCCACATCATTTTACACCTTGCAAAGCATTTGGGAGAATAGGTGTCACGTGCAAACGTTGTTTATTTCAGAACAGTGGAGGATGAGTTCTTTCTCGACCAAGGCAGAAGGGAAGAGGATAGAGAATATAGTGGCACAGAATGAATTTTGGGAAAATGTTCATTTGGCTTGCAAGGTGCTTGCTCCATTAGTGGATGTGCTGAGATTAGTGGATTCAGAGGAAAAACCTTGTATGGGATACCTCTATGAGGCAATGGATAGAGCAAAGGAGCAAATAAAAAAGAACATTGCTGGAAATGATAGACTCCCCAATCAAGTTTGGAGAATTATTGACGTGAGGTGGAATGAACAACTACATCATCCTTTGCATGCAGGTATTAAAGTCAAACTTTATTTTGTTTATATTTACTTATTTAGTTATTTCTTTATTTTAAGTTAAAGATAATGAAGTTATATAAATTATTTTTGTTTTCAGCTGGCTTTTACCTAAATCCTTCAATATATTACAAGAACACTATGAATCAGATGGAGGGAAATAAAGAAATCAAAGTGGGGCTTATGACATGTGCTGCAAAGCTTCTACTTAATGAAGATGAGTATGTTCAAATTGGAGATGACTTGACCATGTATCGAGATGAATTGGGGCTATTTGGGACTCAAGCAGCAAAAAAAACAAGAGATAAAATCTCACCTAGTAAGTAAAAGTAATTTAGACTTATAATTTGTAGTATTGTTTCACTAAGGTTTTTTTTTTACTTATAGCTTTTATTAATCTTATTGAATAGCTCAATGGTGGTTCAATTATGGGTTCGAAGCTCCTATCCTCCAAAGGCTTGCAATACGAATTTTATCTCTCACATGTAGCGCGTCACCATGTGAGCGCAATTGGAGCACATTTGACAATGTAAGTAATTATAATTAATATCATTTGTTATTTGTTGTAATTTGCATTTATTTTAATTATTCATTTATTTGTGAATAATATATAATTATTTTTTCATCAGTTGCATTCCAAAAAGAGGAATTGTCTACTACAATCAAAGTTGAATGATCTTGTTTTCATTCAATATAACAAAAAGTTAGAGCGAAGAAGGAAGGAAAGGAATGCAAACTTCAAATCTACGAGTCATGATCCAATTGTGCTAAGGGAGGATGATGAAAATGACGATTGGCTCATTCCTACAGACAATGAGCTAGCAGAGTTTGTAAGGGAAGGTGATGATCTTACTTGGACACAAGTAAGAGAGGCTCGAGGAGTCACTAATTTAATGCCGAATACAAGGAGTCGAATGCATCAGCAATCAAGTACAACTATAAGTGCACAACTTCGTGATGAAGATCAAAGAGAAGAAGATGATGGAGATATTGATATTGACATTGTTGATCAATGATCATACTTTGATGTTTTGATGTTTTGGTGTTTTGGTGTTTTGATATTGACATTGCTATGATATGTTTATGATATGTTTTCAGTTATTCCCTAATGATGTTATGAACATAATATATTGCAACACGATATCTTGCTTTATTGAATTACAATTTGATTAGTTCTTCAATTTCATCAACTCCAATTTCATCAATTTCCAGTTTTATACATTTCTTCTTCTGTTGTTCAACTGAAATTTATTGAGTATATTTGATAATGTAGATTACAAAAATAGTCAAATACACAGTTCAAGGATCTGTCGTGTTGCTGGTGGCTGGTGCTGCGATATCTGGTACATCTGTAAGCTAAAGCTTTCCTTCAATCCTTCTTTAAATGTTTGTTTACCTGAAACAAATATGAGCATTGAACAATGAGTAATGAGTAATGACATGAATTAATGCTTAATGATTAGTTCTTATAGTCTACTAGTCTAGTGAGCAATGAGCATTGAAACTTGATTGACAATAAAGTAACATTAGTTTCAAATTATGTTTAGTGATTTACATTTTTAACTAATACATTAAATCATAAATACTTATTGGAGGTATAAAATATATTTAAAATATATATTTATTATATACCGATATATACCGATATATCCCGATATAATCCGATATATCCTGTAACGCTCCTAGATCGTTATGGGTCCGTTATCCGTTTTAACTGCCCAGAAGAAAAGAGCATTAGTTATCTTTTACATGATGCCTGACTATATGATAGAATGTCAAACTAGTTACATTATGTCTTATTTTCTAGCTCATCGTTGTGATCCATTCTTATTTTAGGTTTACGATTTCGTAGGTTATGGACCAAGTTCAGTTGGATAACTATGGTGTACAAATACTCAAATTTGTACGTTTCTCAAATACCAAGTTTCAGTTGGATGACATAGCGTATCCATAAGGTTATTCCTTGATTCGGATTCCTTTACTTCAATTCTAGATGTTTATTCATTATGATATAAGACACTAGTTTATTATATCACAGTTATTGTGTTTACTATCATTGCATATATATACATTTGTAACAAATAATTTCAATAAAGCAAAAATGTTAAAAGTGCAAGTTTAGGGTCGTTTTGATTGATGGGGTTTTGGTTTCTGATACAGGGAAGAGAGAGATGGTGCAAAGTGCATAGTAGAAGAATAAGTTTTTTTAAGAGAGGAAGAGTTGAAAGTTTTCCAAGAGGGGAGAACTGAGAACACACATATGTGGAGAAGGTTTCCTCTCAACTCCAACCATGCCTCAGATTTGCCAGATTTGTTTCATTCTCATCATTCAAAACAACAAACCCAAGGTTTCTCATTGTCCCTTCTTCTTCAACGACTATCCCGATCTCCTCTAACTTGTTTCGTAGAAGTTTTTCTGCCGAAGCTGGTAAGCAAAACTATGATTTGGGTTTTACATCTGTTGATTTGGGTGATTGGGTTGTTGTTTTTTTTTTTTGAAAATGTTGTTTTTGTTTTATGGGTTTTGTGTTATTTGGTTGATTGTGGTATGATTTTGCAAGGACATATAAAGAATAGGAAAGACATAGACAAGCTCTTTTCTCAAACAAAGTATCTATATTTATGTTTGATGCTTTGTTCATTTTCTTTTCTTTTTGGGTTTTTATTTGTTTAGTTTGCAGAGTTTGAATCCACTGTTATTTGGGGTTTTTGTTCTTCATCCATTTGATGCTTAACTTTAGAATGGGGTTTAGGGAAGAGGTTTTGGTGGACTAGTCTAGTTGTAAAATTTATTTATTTTTTGTAGGTTCAGATCGATAATCCAATGGTGGTACAAAATGATTATCATTCAAGTTTTAAACTATACTAAATTTGGTTTTGTAGGTGCCTGAAATGTGCTTTATAGGTAATTTTATTGACCTCAATAAGGGATTATTGTTTCTACAATCACCACGGTGCCAAGTATGAGAATGCACAACAACTTTATGTCAAATTCATGTAATGGTGGAAGTGAAGAGATCAATTTTCATTGAGATAGTGTAGTAGTTTTGAGACAAATGTTGTCATTGAGATAATAATATTTTTGTATTGTATTCAAATTGTGATGGTAGTTCGTATGCTTATGAGATGATTAATATCTATTTTTGGATCATTTGGATGCTTTACATATAATATATGCAATATTATCTTTTATGGTTGAAGAAATTAGTGTTATAAAAAGTCATTTGATAGCACTTGATGAGTGCTATAGAATAAAAAGGGACTTGAGAAATGCTATAGAAACTAATACAATAGCATTTGTTAAATGCTACGTGAAGGAAGACAATAGCGTTTTAGAAAGGCTATTGGTAAAGACAATAGCATTTCTTAAGCACTATCACAAGCTAAACAATAGCACTTTTTACACGCTATTATAGGTTTAATCATATCATTTTTAAAATGCTATTACAAGCTAAACAATAGCACTAGAAAAACGCTATAAATGGTCTACTTACAATAGCGTTTCTAAAACCCTATAAATAACATAGTACCTATTATAGTTCCGACAGACACATCGTTTATTAAAACGCTATGATATCCTACAATAACGTTTTTGAAACGCTATGAATAAGCATTTGTTGTGTAGTGATATTATGTGTACTCCTCAATATACCCTCTAAGATTGTGGCACATGACACCAAAATTAACAACTATCTTGAGGACATTTAACAGATCTCACAAAATCAAAGACAGTTAGATGCATGAAGAATATCGACGAATCAGATGAAGTGGACAGAAGAATATCGAAAACATAACCACAAAATTACACCACCATGCATATCTGAAATTTCAATATGTGGGGGGAGGGGAAAACTTGGATAGAATTGTAGCTTATGAGATTCACGGGAGCACAATTCAAAAATTGTGAGCATAAATCATGAAAACAATTAAGCGGGTTGTATGGCATAGATACAACCCAATTAATAGCAGGAGAAAATGAGAGGTAAAAAGTTGCAAAGATAAGAATAGTCTAAGCCAAAAGAAGAAGAAGAAAGAGAGAAAACAAGAGAAACCTAGTCTCAAAAGTAACAATAAAACAATTAACTAATTTCATTATAATGGAAATGGCTCCATGGTCCCGGGGAGTACCCATCAAAGATCGAGCAACCTCGTCAACAATTTTTTCGTCTTGTCAACTTTGTTTTATGTTATCTTATTTTACTAAATTCTTTATTTTTATCAATAAATTCATATCTGAATTACCGCAACATAAAGAGTGTTGAGTGATCTAAAAATTGTCCTCAACTGAAATTTCAAGCTCAAACACAAAATTTTATATAAAACGCCTAGAATCTCAAGCCCAGACACGAGACCTTAAGCAGGAAAAACCAATAAACTAGCCCCATTTGGCATTTCATGACATTTGACACGAAGTGATGTTTCATGTTTTTTGACACTTAGGACCATGAAATTTTATTAATTAATCGTATAGTTTAATAACTTATTAATTTATACATTAATTAATAAAAATTAATTCATCAAGTTATTCTTCATTTTGATTTTCCAAAACATTGATTACATGCATTGTGTAATGTGATTATACGAATATTACCGAATTATAAAACTACGAATTATCATTATTCTATGTATTTATTTAACCAAGACAAGTTCATGAAAGTAATCAATCTTATTAAATATATCGCGAATCTATCCATTTTTACAATAAACTAAAATTACATTCGATGTATACTTTATTAATTTGTTGAACTAAAACAAGTTAATGAATGCATTAATTAGACTTATTAAATAGAATTCACAGATCTATCCATTTTTGCAACATGCTAAAATTACATTCGATGTATACATCTTATAATTCATGGGAGATGACAAAGAAGATCAAGTTGAAGATGATAGGTTTGTACTAGGGGTGGGCATTTAGGACCGAAAATCCGGACCGAACCGACAACCGGATCGATCAAGTCGGTTCGGATCGGTTTTAATTAATTATAAAAGTTTCAGTTGTAAAAGCCTGGCCCGGCTCAGAGTTTCTGGTCCGGGCCTCGGTTTCCATTTTTGAAGCCCGTCGGGAAACCGGTCCGGCCCAGTTTAAATAGTAAACTTAAAATAGGTTAAATAATTTCTCCTCTCCTACTCACAGCAAAGCATCTTCCTCTCCCTTTCACAGCGAAGCATCGACCTCCATCGACCGCCGCCTCCCTCTCCTCTCCCTTTCACAGCGAAGCATCGACCTCCATCGACCGTCGCCTCCCTCTCCTCTCCCTCTCACAGCAAAGCATCGACCGCTATAGACTGCTACCTCCCTCTCCTCTCCCTCTTACAGCGAAGCATTGACCGCCATCAAAGTGAACGGGAGGTTGTTTTCGATGGAGGTCGGTGTTTGGGAAGCAGTGGTTGAACGAGATCTTCTCTCTCAGTGATCAGATATTCTCTCTCAGTGGTTGAACGAGATCTTCTCTCTCAGTGATCAAATCTTTTCTCGCAGTGATTGAACCAGTGATCAGATCTTCTCTCTCAATGGTTGAACCAGTGATCAGATCTTCTCTCTTAGATCTTGATTCTCAGATCTTGATGATCAGATCTCAGATCTTGATGATCAGATCTCAGATCTTGATCAGATCTTTTCAGACCGATTTTTTTTTTTTTTTTTGTAATTTGTTGTTTGGTTTGTTTTGTAATTTTTTGATATAATTTTTATACTTACGATGAATGAAATATATTTTTTATTGTAGAAGTATTTTTTTTGCTTTTAGGACCGAGACCAGCCCGTAATTCGGTTAACCGGGACCTCGGTTACCCGGTCAACTCGGTCCGATTTCGGGTCTCATAACACAGGCTCGAATTTCTCGGGCCGATTTTCGATTTTTAGCTTTTGGGCCGGTTAACCGTACTTGCCCAGACCTAGTTTGTACTGAAGTCTATCTCACAAAAAGATGCACTCAAAACTAGGGGTGGGCATTCCATCCCGCGATCCCGATCTCGATCCCGTCCCGTCTCGATTTTTTCTAGATCCTTTTGGAATTGATCAAATTCATCCCGATCCCGTCCCGTCCTGATCTAGACTGGGATGGGATTGGGATAGAGATTTTCAATCCCGTCCCATCCCGTCCCAAACTTATTTATTTTATATTTATTATTATTATTAATTTTATTCAAATTACTTTCTAAAGGAAATTTTAGGATGTGTTGAAATTAAATCAAAACATCTAGAAAATATGCTTTTTATTTTATTTTTATTTCATACTCTTTGTTTAGATAAAAATTTCAATTTGGATATTTTAGGTCAAATAGAACTCATGAAAATTTATGTTTTCACATTTTAGATTGGTTATAGGATAATTATTCTTGTAGAAAAATAAAGACAATAAATAGTTTGTTTTAGTTTTGCACTATGAGTTATATGCATAACTATTAGTTAGTGTATCAATCAAAGAATGCTTAACATAACAAAGTTGTAAGTTCATTGGACCATAAATTTTATATGACATTTCATATTGTTAAGATGAAAGTTATAAGTACATATATTTGGCATTATTGGTGTCTGAAAAATGTGAGCTGAAATTCTTTTGTTATTCTTCATTAGAGGACTATTTAGTACATGCTCATCCCGTCCCGTCCCGAACCCATTTGGGATGAGATGAGGTTGGAATGAGGCCCCTCCCATCCCATCCCATCTCGTTCCGATCCCGAATTAACGGGATGTGATAAGGATGAGGTCCATCCTGTCCCGTGCCTACCCCTACTCAAAACAATAATCACATTGCATAATTTGTTTTTTGCAATACAAGAACATAAACCAAAGCTTCATAATACACAAATAAAAGTTAGAGATGAGGTCCAAGAAGACTTCAAATTCAAGAGGACCTATGTGTTTTTTTAAAAGTCTCACCTTATAAATTTAGCGAATTATTAAATCACGACATTGGTCCCAAGTCGGGACCGACCAAAAATATTATTCAATCGAGGTAATTAATTTAATTATCGAGGTTATATTGTATTTCAAACTTGAATTAAAATGTTGTTTTACAAGGCTGCCTTTATCAGAAGGCATCGACTTTTAACACCACATCTTTTACTATTCCAAACCAAAAATAAGAAAACACTCCAACTCGAACACTCTTTTTTCAAAAACGATGGCTTCTTCTTCAACATCTCAAACCTCTCCTCCTTCTCTTTTAAAGTTCCTCAACAAGAACAACCCAACATTATCACTTTCATCTCACTCCAAATACCCATTTCACAATTAACCCCCATTTCTCCTAACTTTATTACAAATTCCAATCAAGAATTTCAATCAGCTTCTCTGCAAATGATGCACCCCAGAGGAAGAATAAAGATCATTTTAATCCTCTCTTATCCATTAAGCATCACCACCCTGCCGACACCACCACCACCGCGCCATGCCCCATCACCGCCGATCACCACGCCACCACCTCATTCTTCTCCTATTTCTTTTTTCTCCATCGCCCTCTGCAAGGTCTCCATGAGGATAGGTCCCTTACTCGTGGCGGCTTCTGTGACGGCAAAAAAATTTCCCTTCGTATAGGCTCCTGCACGTGGGGGTCTCCATTCATAGTAAGTTGTGTGAGGGCCAAATTTTTTGTCATCGTAGAGGTAGTCGCGAGTAAGGAACCCATCCTCGCGGATTCCTCCACGAAGGCGATTGAAAAAAATCAGACTTTAAGGTGATGGTGACAGGCTGAATCGAAGAAGAAAAGGGTTGCATGATGATGCAATGGCAAGAATGAGAGACGATAAAAAGTTGAATTGGGAGATGAGAGTGTTGCAAGATGATGATGCAATGAGAAAGGAGCATGAGATGGGGATGAAGGAAAGACGTGAGAGAGAATGGAGCTATCATTCTCCATTACTTGTGTGTAAAGGGAAGACGAAAAAGAAGAAATAAGTCTTCAGTTCTTTTGAAAAGTAGGACAACACAATATGTGGCATTAAACATTATCTGCCTTATTAGAATCATGGGTACTTGATTACGCCCAAACAATACACGCGGTCAACTGCAGTAAAGATTGGGGTGTCGATCCCACGAGGAAAAGCGATCTACAAAACAAGGTCAAGGAAGAAGAACTACGCGAAACTAAATTTAAGAAATTCTAGCAATTTTAAAATATGAAATTGAATTTAGTTTAATAAAAATCAAGTTTAGAAAGATCACAAGGTTCCAAGAATGGCTCCTAGATTTCACGCGCCAACTAGTACTAATTCGCTATTATAACTCAATTACGTGGTTCACATCCCAAACAACATAATCGGAAAAATAGTCTTTAATGCACCAATATATTCTAATGTAAATGAATTTTAGATTTCACTTTTTCTAGAAAGGAATTAATTGATCTTTAAAATTCCACACATAATAAAAACATGACTAGACTTACATGGAGAAGAAAAAAGACAACCACCGGAATAAAAATCTATGAAGAAGTTGATGAAATCTTTATCACTAAAATAACATAAACTCCTATATTAAATAAAAGTGAAAATCATAAATACCATTATTCATCGTGAAAACATAAAACGAATCAAATACCAATTAAGTGAATTACATCTAGGAGTTCATCTCTTCGCCTTGCGTGGAGTTTAGTGACACATGGTGAAAGTGATGACATCAATAACGGTGTGGAGCTTCATGGCAGCGCATGGTGGATTAGCGATGCGTACTCGGCTGTTGATGCATTGTGTGTGTCCCTGTTGTTCATGCGCTCTTTGTTGTTCCTACGTTCTCTGCCCCATGTGTGTTTTTGTATTTATGGTAGAAAGAAACAACTCCTTATTGGAAACCCAATTGGAAACCAAATACAAATTGGAAACCAAATATAATTGGAAACCAAAACAAAACAAAAGGAAACAAAGGGGTCCCACCCCTTTGTTTAGATTATGTTCTAATAACATGTTAGGTGAGTTTGGCTATGTTCATCCATATTACTCCTTTGTTTCACAAAAATTCAAAACTAATTTGTTTAATTTTTTTCTTTGGTTCTCTTTATTAATCTTTGGCTTGAGTGTCTCCCGCTCCACTTCGTCAATTTGTCTATGAATTTTCAAATTCTCCACGCTAATGCACTTTTGTCATTTAAACTCCAAATCCTACAAAAATACAAAAATTAAATAATTAAACTAAAATGCACTATTTGAAACACTACCAAATATAAATTAGGAGGTATATTATGTGAATATCAAATACCCCCAAACCTATATTTTGCTAGTCCTCGAGCAAAACAAAATTAAAAATAAAATCCTAACTCACTTTCGTAGGAATCACGGTTGCACTTACCTTAATGTGCAACAAGGCTTTAAACCCCTAGATTACCTCTAGTGGACGAGTTATAGTCTCGTGAGGGTTTCCAGAAATGTTACCCCCAAACATTACTGACTCATTAGAACAAAATCTATTTTCTAAAAACATAATGCAAAAACATGGACATTCTACTTTATTTTCCTTAGAGTAATTTTCTAATTGCTTAAAATTCAAGAAAAACAACAAACTAAAAATGTCACAATAGTATATCAATAGAGTACAATAATTTAATAGTATCTAAAGGTTAAATAAATTTCGTAATCATTCCTAACTCGAAGTGTGTGTGTGTGAGAAACCTTATCAACATAACTCTTCATCTCATATTAAAGATGTGACGAGATAACCTTTAGAAAATACACTTCGACTACAAATCTCTCATGTCACTCAGAAATACAACACTCAAATATTGGACACTCAGTTTATATGTGAGGTAAAGGATATAAACTATGAAAAATGCAAATGTCTCACATATAATTATCATGAAAAACGTAATTTTCAAAGAGTGAAATGAATATGATCTCATGGACAAGATTATTGATTACTTTTGAGAATGTTGAATAAAACACCATAGTTCTTGCCTATTCAATCGCCACATCTACTAAACCAACTTTCACTTAATATCAATTAGGTCTTTACTAGGTCGTAATGGGGCTTGGATTATGGCAAACAATAATGGACAAAAAAGGATACAAAAATTTCCTGAGAATGGCTACACCCTTGAATAAACACATAGGGCATTGAAGAACAAATCAATGTTGTACACCATTAACTTTTTCTTCATTATTTTCTTCTTCAACCCTTTTTTTTCTTTTTTTTACATGTTTTTCTCCGTTTATACAATCAAACACTTTTACTTCGAGGGCGCATGAAATATCTATTTTCAACTCTTTCTATTTGCCCATTCCATAAATATATCTCACCGTATACATTCTCAGAAAATTGGATAAGGATAAAATAATAGAGGTATTACTCCCTGATTGGAGTAGGTAATGGGAATGAGAATAACAAAGATAAGGTTATTTAAAGGCTCAAAGGGTTGCAAATGGATATTTATTATTGGGTAGGCTAAAAGGCTAAAAAAATGGTTTAAAGAAAGAAAGGCCTATATCACTTCATAAGTTCTAGTTGGTACTAGGACATCTTAACTAAATAAAGCAAGAAGTTCTAGTGTAAAAATTTAATTTTTATGTCGTTCTTAAAACAACCAATAAGAAAGTCAAGAATAGTGAGATCATCAACGAAATAATGCGGACTCAAGAAAAATTAGAGTGTATTTAATAACCCTCAAGAAATAAAGAATGGCTCAAAACTCACAAGGGTTAAGTCTCCACTATTATTCTAAGGTTTTCTAGTTCAATATCTCACTAATCAACATCAAATCATGTTGACTTGGCTTATAGTGCACGAATAGTCCAGTTGAAAAGTCTCACGAAATACATCTAACATAACGATAATATCAAATATCATGTTTTCTACTAATATAACTATGTGACACATGTTAGTATGTGTTTTCTCAAAATTAAAGGCAACAAAAATATTCTCTAAAATTAAAAAGACTCAACACCCCCCCCCTTTTTAAATTCACCAAGAGTTTAGATTTCGAATGCATTTTCATACAGATTTTGCACAATTACCGTAATCATCTAAGTATTCAATGGAGATTGAGTAGAACACAAAAAAATGACTCGGTTTAATTGTAAAATATGTTTTAAGCTCAGAGATTGTTGAAAATTGCACAAAAAAAATCTAATAAACCAAATTACCCACAAACCTTAACCAAACATTGTCCTCAATGTATAAAATACTAATCATGACAAATGAAGGAAAAAGAAAAGAGGAGGGTTAGAGTGATATTACCATGGTGAAGCTTTACCAATTTTAAATAGACAATGTCCTCACAGTCACCAAAATATAAGAAAATCATACCAACAGGAGAAATGAACACATGGGATGAGGACATTGTCTAAAATAAATTGAAACACTAAAAGGAAAAGATAAAAGCAAAAACCTACACTAAAAAATAAAATAAAAAACCTAAACTAAAGATAGGGTAGAGAACATCAAATCAAGTAGCCAGGGGCAACCAGAAAGATCTCCTCTGGCACCTTTACTCGCTCCACATAGTGCTTCAAACGTTGCCCATTTACTCTAAATACTCTCCCGTCTTTTGGATCTTCAATTTCCATGGAACCATTGGGAAATACTTGTTTTACCATGAATGGGCCCGTCCATCTCAATCTTTGCTTGCCAGGATGAAGATGAAGTCATGAGTCATAGAGATAGACTCGTTGATTGGGCTCGAAATGTTTCCTCGGAATTTGTTTTTCATGAGTTGCTTTCATCTTCGCCTTGTATATTCGGGAATGTTCATAGGCATCATTCCGCAACTCCTCATATTCGGCTAACTAAAATTTTCGTTGAATACCTTCAGAGATACAACGCCTCATGATTTGGTCGGGGCAATACTTATATAGATAAGGATCATCCCAATAAATATTTCTTACATCGACCAAAAATTTTCGCTTATCTTGAGCACTCCATGATGACGAAACTTCGCCGGAAACCAAGTAATTAACAATGTGCGCATACCATGGTACTTGAGTGACGAAGAATAGGTGTTCATCAGGAAAGTTATCACGGATGGGTGGGCCATTGGCAGAGTCATTGAACTCCAGATGAGACAAGTGATCCGCCACAACATTCTCGGCCCCCTTCTTATTCTTTATAGTTAGATCAAATTCCTGCAGAAGTAAAGTCCACCTAATCAATCTTTCCTTAGCATCCTTTTTAGAAAGAAGGAACTTAAGAGCCGCATGGTCGGTAAAAACAGTGATAGGTGTACCAATCAAATAAGCACGAAATTTATCTAAAGCAAAAACTACAGCTAGCAACTTTTTTTCAATAGTCGAATAATTCATTTGAGCATCATTAAGTGTTTGACTAGCATAGTAAACAACAAAGGGCTTCCCTTCCCTTCGTTGTCCCATGACTGCCCCCACAACATAGTTACTTGCATCACACATTATCTCAAATGGTAAATTCCAATCCGGTGGCTGCATGATTAAGCAGAGGTGAGCCTATGAATGAGTGTTCGGAAGGCGTCCTCACACTCTTGTGTCCATTGGAACACGACGTCTTTGACCAGGAGGCTACTTAATGGTCTAGAGATGGCAGAAAAATTATGTATGAACCTCCTATAAAAACCCGTGTGCCCTAGAAATGATCTCACATCCTTGACAATTTTAGGTGTAGGCAATTTAGAAATCAATTCAATTTTTTTCTTTATCAACCTCGATTCCTTTATCAAAAACTGTGTCCCAGAACTATTCCATAGGGAACCATGAAATGACATTTTTCCAAATTAAGCACCAGACCCTACTCTTTACATCTACTTAAAACAACCTTCAAGTAAAGTAAACATGAATAAAAGGAATCACCAAAAACAGTCAAATCATCCATGAATACTTCCATATATTTTTCAACCCCATTTCACTAAAAATACTCATCATGCATCTCTAAAAAGTAGCCAGTGCATTACACAAACCAAAAGGCATACGCCGAAAAGCATAAGTACCAAAAGGACATGTGAAAGTAGTCTTATCTTGATCCTCTAATGCAATCTCAATCTGATAATATCCTGAATACCCATCTAGAAAGTAATAGAAAGAATGACTAGCTACTCACTCTAAGATTTGGTCTATGAATGGAAGGGGGAAATGATCCTTGCGGGTGGCAGAATTAAGTTTCCTATAATCAATGCACATGCGCCACCCTGTCACTACCTTAGTAGGAACAGACACCCCCTCATCATTAGTCACCACTGTTATTCCAGATTTATTGGAAACTACTTGAGTTGGACTAACCTGCTTGCTATCAGAGATGGGATAAATGATGCCTACATCTAACAATTTTTTGACCTCCTTTTTCACCACCTCTTTCATAGTGGGGTTAAGTTGTTTTGAGGATCTCTACCGGGGTTAGCTCCTTATTCTAAGTGAATCCTATGGGAACATATTAAGGGGTTGATACCTTTGATGTTAGCTATAGTCCAACATAATGCAGATTTGTGCTCACGTAACATATTAATCAATTCTTCTTCTTGTGAGCCATCAAGCACGAAAGAAATAATAACAGGAAAGGTCTCACTTGGTCCAAGGAATGCATGTTTAAGTCCCTTAGGCAGGGGAGCTAGGTCAACTTTCGGAGTTTCCACGGTGGATGGTTGTCGTTTCTGTCTTTTCTTTGGCAACTCCTCAAAGCATGGTTGCCATTGTCGTCCTCCTTTATCTTTTAACCCTGAAACAACAGAAATATCAAAAGCACTGTCAGGATAAAGTGAACTCTCAGAATCAGAAATAGAAAGGAGGTACTCTAAGGTTTCAAAATTTGCGCCCAGGATACTCATCATCATCACGTGGTTGCTTCCTAATATTGAATATATTGACCTCTAGAATTACGTTCCCAAAAGACAACTTCATTAGACTGTTCCTGCAATTGATAAGAGCGTTAGCTGTGGCAAGAAAAGGTCTACCTAAAATAATCAGAACTGTAGACTCCATATTAACCGCAGAATGAGTATCTAAAATAAGAAAGTCGACGGGATAGTAAAACTTATCAATCTGCAGCAAGACATCCTCGACTATTCCTCTTGGCTTCTTAACCGATCTATCGACCAATTGTAGTACCACGGATGTGGGTTTAATCTGTCGTAGACCCAGTTGCAAGTAAATAGAATATGGCATCAGATTTACACTTGCTCCTAAATCCAACAAGGCTTGGCCGAACTCATGAGTCCCAATCAGGCAGGTGACTATAGGACACCCTGGATTTTTGTACTTGGGTGGTGTCTTCTGCTCAATCATCGCACTTACCTGTTTTGCCAAGAAGGCAGTCTTCTTGACATGATGCTTCCTCTTGATAGTGAATAGATCCTTGATGACCCTCGCATAAGTTGGTACTTGTTTAATCACATGCAGCAAAGGTAAGTTAATTCTAACCTGTTTCAATTGTTCTAGAATCTCACCATGCATTTCCGATTTTTTTCTAGTAGGTTGTAGTGCTTGAGGAAAAGGAACTGGAATTGGAATGTTATTGTTGGGCTCATCTTCAGGGATGCTCTTCTTTGCACTTGGGGAGGAGCCTATAGTTGTGGACGAGCTTGATCCATCTAAAATCTTACCACTTCGAGTAGTGATGGCATTAACCTCTTTGACATTCTGAGAGTCTGAAGCAGAGGTTTGTGCCATAAGTTGGCCCTTCAGATTTGCTTGAGGCTTTGACAAAAATTGGACTCGCTCTTGTATTGTTAATGAACTTGTTAGCTTGGTTATCTAGCTTTTGATCTCCTTGTTCTTTTCTATCAACTGTGTCAATGCAACCTCAAATTTTTTATCAGTTTTACCTTGTGCCTTTATAAATGCATGTAATTTGTCTGATAAGGAACTTCTATTAGATTGCGCATTGTATGGAGGTGCAGGGTATGACCTAGGTGGTTGTGTCTGTGAGTGTGTAGGTTGGTTTGCTTCGGATCTCCAGCCTAAGTTAGGGTGATTTCTCTAGCTAGAATTGTAAGTGTTAGAGAATGGTGAGTAAGGCTTCTTGTACATCCCTAAGGTGTTACATTGTTTTTCATAAACCCCTATCATCTCAATCAAGGTCGGGCAATCCTGTGCTAAGTGATCAACTCCCTCACATATAAAATAGGTGTCCTGTAAATCAACTCTGGCGACAGTATGTGTGGGCCTACCATCCTTGGCCTTAAGTGCCTCTAACTCCCTAGTCACTCTATCCAATTGGGCTCCAAGGCTGTCATCTTCCCTAAGTTGGTAGACTCCAGCTGGGTGTGTTCTATTTGTACTCTCAGTAGCACTTGGACCAGTCCAAGTATGAACCTTTTCAGCCAAATCATTTAGGTACTCAATGGCCTCGTCAGGGTCCTTATGCAAAAAATCTCCATTACACATCATCTCAACGAACTGACACTCTCTACTGGTGAGCCCCTCATAAAAATAATTGACTAAGCGCCAACTCTCATACCCATGGTGTGGACATGTATTCAAGAGATCCTTGAACCTCTCCCATGCTTGATATAATGTCTAGCTATTCCTTTGGGTGAAGGTATAAATCTGTCTCTTTAGACCGTTGGTTTTGTGGTGAGGAAAATATGTATTAAAAAAAGCTTGGGTCATCTCCTCCCAGGAACCTATAGACCTTGGTCGCAAAGAGTATAGCCACCTTTTCGGTCTAACCGAGTCTACAGCCTCAACTTTGTTGTGGAAAATGGCCACAACTTCCTCTAATTCCCTAATGTGAACAGAAGGATTCTCACTCTCTAGGCCATGAAAAGTGGGTAATAATTGTATCATACCCGGCTTAAAATCTAGCTTTGGTGTATTTGGTGCAAACATGATACATGATGGAATAGCAGTGCGCGTGGGGTGGAGATAGTCTTTTAGCGACCGAACACGGTCATCTTCGTGATTACTCATGGTGTTAGAATTAGAAGTAAGACTTAATTTGGTCTCAATATGAAATTGTGGGTGTTCTAAATTTGGGACCCTAATTAGTCTCCCTAAGTGGTCTCTATTCCAACTCACACTCCCCCAATGTCCTGTTTTGTTTTTTTGCAATTTCTTTTAAGAAATAAAAAAATAATAATAATAAATAAAATAAAATGGACCTAAAACCTAAGAATAAAATAAAATAAAACAATGAGCAAGAAAGATATACCCGAAACCTCCCTTGTAGAATGACGCTTGTCCCCGACAACGACGCCAAAATTTGATTACGCCCAAACAGTAGACGCGGTCAACTGCAGTAAAGATTGGGGTGTCGATCCCACGAGGAAAAACGATCTACAAAACAAGGTCAAAGAAGAAGAACTATGCGAAACTAAATTTAAGAAATTCTAGCAATTTTAAAATATGAAATTGAATTTAGTTTAATAAAAATCAAGTTTAGAAAGATCACAAGGTTCCAAGAATGGCTCCTAGATTTCACGTGCCAACTAGTATTGATTCGCTATGATAACTCAATTACATGTTTCACATCCCAAACAACATAATTGGAAAAATAGTCTTTAATGCACCAATATATTCTAATGTAAATGGATTTTAGATTTCATTTTTTCTAGAAAGCACAAAGATAAGTCATATATGATATCCTATATTTACGATATATCCGGAGACAATAACGTAATAAAAGACAATCACATATAACTAACCTACCAGAATTAGTTGATCTTTAAAATTTCACACATAAGAAAAGCATGACTAGACTTACGTGGAGAGAAAAATAGACAACCACCGGAATAAAAATCTACGAAGAAGTTGATGAAATCTTTGTCAATAAAATAACATAAACTCTTATATTAAATAAAAGCGAAAATCATAAATACCATTTTCATCGTGAAAGCATAAAATGAATCAAGTACCAATTAATTGTGTTACATCTAGAAGTTCATCTCTTCGCCTTGCGTGGAGTTTAGTGACACATGGTGAAGGTGATGACAACAATAACTGTGTGGAGCTTCATGGCAGCGCGTGGTGGATTAGCGAACTCGGCTGTTGATGCGTACTCGACTGTTGATGCGTGTGTGTGTCCCTGCTGTACATGCGCTCTATGATGTTCCTGCGTTCTCTGCCCCATGTATGTTGCTATATTTTTGGTAGAAAAAACCAACTCCTTATAATTGGAAACCAAATTCAATTGGAAACCAAATACAAATTGGAAACCAAATATAATTGGAAACCAAAAAAAACAAAAGGAAACAAAGGGGTGGGCCCTTTTGTTTAGATTTTGTTCTAATAATAGGAAAGGTGGGTTTGGCTATGTTCATCTATATTACTCTTTTGTTCCACCAAAATTCAAAACTAATTTCCTTTATTTTTTTCTTTGGCTTGAGTGTCTCCCACTCCACTTTGTCAATTTGTCTATGAATTTTCAAATTCGCCACGCTAATGCACTTTTGTCATTTAAATTCCAAATCCTAAAAAAATTCAAAAATAAAATAATTAAACTAAATACACTATTTGAAACACTAACAAATATAAATTAGGAGGTATATTATGTAATAATTATGTGAATATCAGTACTTCATGGAATTTCACTATTCCACAAGAGCACCGATCGAGAAGCGAATGAGTCAGTCGTCCATTTGGATTAAAGACATCTCGACGCGTGTCAGTGCAAGGCTAAACTAGTCCCACCAAAAAAGGAAAAGAGTCTACCTCACTTAAAGATTTCACTTGAACTCCAAACACATAATTAACTAAACAACAAGGTCTTCACTAATCTTTTTAATTCATACTTACACATTTCAAAATCAAAGCTTTATCCTCATACTACCATCAACTTTTATACCAAACCATCCCCCCTAGTTATGATATTTCAACCACAATGTCACCATTTTCATAACTTAATTATGAAAGAGCTAATTTGCTTGATCAACCATTTGTCATGGGACCTTCACTAATTTTTTTTGCTTGATTGTATGTAATGTAGTCAATTTTTGCTCCCTGCTTGACCTTAACCTGTTGACATGCACAAGGAATGCACGTGAGCCACAGACCATCATTGTGGTGGCCGATGACACTCCGATGCTAAAGTCAAATAGGGATATGAGGAAGGCGTATGTTGTAAACAAAGAATTTTTAGGGTATCTTAGCTTACCAACCTCATGTCTTATTTATAGTGTTGGAGTCCTGATTCAACCAGGCCATCGGTGATGTAGTTTAGGGAAGAAGATCTTCGTGGAGATCCATCTCTAATTAGGAGTTGTGTTGTGAAGGGAAGTTTATTTGTTAGACTTGTGCTTCTAGATCCGCAGGAGATAGTTCCCAATCAGAGTGTTGTCAATAGATAGAAGTTTTCACGTGTGACGTATACAATGGTATTTGCTTCCTAGTGAAACAAAGTGTTGTTGTCTTGCCTTCCGAAGCTGATCCCCGAGATACTTGCCTTAGAAGGGCTTACGGGTATTGGAGATGGTTGTGAAACGTGTGGGCTTAGCAGGCTGTAGTGATTTGGGTCCGTCTAGTTGACTGCATCGTGCAAGCTTGAAACCGCTTGGGACGGATCAGTGTTGGACCGATGCTTAGGCCTGTTTTTTCTCGAGATCATCATGACACATGTACGGTGTAGAAGATAGGATATTTTGGTGTATTATCAGCTATTGCTCCGAGTTAGTGGGCCATCACATCGGTTCACTAAGTCACTTCTTCAAAAGGTATGCCACTTATGATGGTTGAGTCTGAACCGTTACTTGAGTGGCGCACTTCATTAATAAGTGTGCGTCGGTTCAGTGGAGAAGAGGTAGGGAATCAATCCTTATTTAGATCTCCCTTTCTACAGAGATTGACACTTTCATTTCTTCGCTTTTAGAAGACTTTGTTCTGTTCGTCTTTTGATTGAAAGTTTAATTATTCACATTTTTCATGGCTCGCCAAAATCACCTTGATGATGAGCTTCTAGCTAAGGGCCTTCAGTTCTTTGAAAATAGGTCGGCTTTCGAATCAAGCCTTGTGGATATCCGAAAGACATTAGGGGTCCCTAAAGACCTGCCATTCTATATTCTAAGTGATGATCAAATGCCGATGTTTCCTCCGGAATGATTTGTCTGTTTTCACTACGGTATACTTCAATTTGGAGTCTATTTTTCTGTGCTTGATGAGATATGGGGCTTTCTAAAAAATTTTGGAATCGCACTTGCCCAGCTGGTACCGAATGGGTACAGGATTATCCTTCTCATATTGATCAGGGCAAAAAATGTTGGTGTCCGCGTGACTCCGAAAGTGATGCAGTTGTTGACTTCCCCTCGACTGAATGATAATGCCATTTGTAAGACGTCGCCGGCTTGCTTTTGAAAGTTGTCGGATGACTTTAAATTCTGGCAGAAATATTGCTTCTTTGCTCATTTCGATTCTAAGTATTTCAAGTTCAAGGGTCGTCTGCTTGAGCGAGAGTTCAAGCCACTTCGTAAGTGTAGTTTCACCCTTTGATTTTGTCGCATTGATTGTATGTTGATCATCACATGTGTTTCTTTGTAGGGAGGTTCCCCACTACTCCTCTTGCTCCGGAGGAACAAGTCACTATGAAGGCATTCCACGATATGTCGTGGATGAGTGTGGAGAATGTTATCTGTCCTACCAACTTTAGTCGCAGTGGATTGTGAGCCAACTGGCACGTGGCTTCCATTCTTTACAAAGAGCTAAAGGTTAAGTCTGAATGCAGAGCCCCTTCCAGGAAAAGGAAGGCTTCCAAAGTTAAGGCTCATGTCTTGCCTGACACAGAGGGGCTTTCTGAGATGCTTGCCTCCTTCATAAGCTCGAAGAGGTCTCGTGCTGGAACCGAGTCGGCTCCCAAATGACATGTTCCAGTAGGGGATGAGCGCAATTCTGGCCGGCTCGAAGGGGCGGAGATTGCAGTATCTGACTTGGAGAAGGACCACCTGCAATTAGCAGAGGTTGATGATGCATCGCAGCTGAGTACTGAGCAGGCTGAAGCCTTGAGTGAACTGTATGGTATGGCGGCTTCTACTTGTGATGACCAATCCAAAACCGTTTTGCAGAAAGGTTCTGATGAGGATTCTCCTGTGGTCCCAGAGTTCAATCGTCTTGTTGGTGGATTGTCTGACAGTAGTCGTGATAGTGTGGGTCATCCCTCTTGTAGTCTGCTTTGTCCCCCCATCTCGCTCCAGACTGCGTATCAAGGTAATGAAGGGTCTGTTAGACAATTCACTTCCTTCGAATTTCGTTGAGGTGGCTCGCAATAAAGGGTCGGTTGCTGGTGAAAAAGAGAATACTGCGGATGAGGGCCTAGGTGTGGTGGAGACTATAAAGGGCGGGGCTAGAGTGATCCCGCATCCGGGAGAGCTTCATCAGGATGCGAGGATGAGCTTGTTTGCTTAGGACATGGTGAAAATGATCAACCAAGCCTGACACCAAGAGGTTGACATTGATTATGATTCAAGGAAGCATATAAGCAGATGCTATAGCTGGCTGGCAAGTTGTGCTCCTAAGCCGGAGGATGTGCTGGAGAAGCGCGTGGATAAGGGGTTGAAACACCTTATGCTGGGGATGTTCCAATTGAGCCAAGTGGTTGTCGCTGGGATGGAAGTTGAGGTAGCTCGCGAGATGGTATACACCATGGAACGCGTCTTCTCGACTATGCAGAAGTCGTATTCTGATGCACTTTAGAAGATTGAACTACAGAGAAAATAGGTTGAAGAGAGAAGGCTGGACTGGTCAACCATTGATGACGAGGCTCAGAGGGCTCGTTTGGAAGCCCTTGAGTGTTATTTAGCAAAGGCGATGTTCGCAAGGGACAAATCCAGACAAGAGTTGAACCTAGTCTATCGTGATCTGGAAGTTGCGACTAAGATGCGCTTTGAATTGCAGTCTTTTGTTGAGGAAAACACCATGAAAGAGTCTGAGTGGGTTGCCCATAGATAGCAGTTAAAGCCCGACATGGAATTCAATGCCAGGGAAGTGAGGAAAGCTGGGGGCTAACTCCTCCTGGAGCAACATGAACTTAGCGTTGTTAAGAGTAGCATGGTTACTGAGCGGTCTTAGGTCGATGCGCTGACATGCAAGCTTGAGCTATTTGAGCATGAACTTGTTGAAGCAAAGGCGTGCGACAAAGAGTTTCTCATGGTGCAAGGCAAGAGTGAATTTCTGTTGGGTCATGCATGGGAGATTAGAATTGTTGGCGCTAATGAAGGAAGAACATCCGAAATGAGACCTTGCTTATTACAAATATGTCTTATGTAGACTTCAGAATGGTCTTTGAGTCGTTAGAAGAAGAGGGCGATCTGGATCATGCCGCTTAGATTGAGGCACGCACGGACGCAACTCGTGTTCCTTCTTCCACCAAGCTTAGTTCCCCCGTATTTGTACCCAGGAGTAAATTATGTACGTTTGCACTTTTTGTTTTAACTATTAATGAAAACAAGTGTATTTTGAGTATGCTTTGTACCAGCATTTTGTTCGTCTCCCTCTTGCGCGCTTTCCATTTTGCCTTGTCGTTTTATTTTGACACAGGTCTGGTTGGGTTAGCAAGAAACCGAGTGGTCTGTCTACTGTTGAGAGTTCAACCATTTATGTCACGAATGATTCTTAACTGTTCTTCTGTGAGGTCTTAGAGTTGCTATCGCATGGATACGTGCAGTATTTGACGTTCTGCGGATGGTTTGTGTATTACCCGCTTTATTAAATAGATATAAATATTGTTATTTATTAATGTGTGTATATATATTATAATCTTATATCTATTGGGTAAAAGATTTGTTTTGTTTGCCATTGATAAATAGAATAAGGTGTGTGTGTTTAGCCAAAAATTTGGAAACCCTAGAATAAGACCTTTGCCTTATGTAAACTAGTTAGCCCTACACATATCTCTAATTAAACCCTAATGTTGATTGGTTGTTACTCAATTGTATTTGGGCTTGGTTTTGGGATTTTATTAAACTAATGACTAGGGTTTTATTTTGTGAAGTTAAAAGACAAACTGCCCTTTGAATTTAAGTGGGGGCGAATAGCCCCCCACCTTATAAAGAGAAACCATATCTCTTCCTTCATATTTTATCCTCTTCACGTTTTCTTCTTGTTGTTGGCAGCTCTGGGAATGGTGTGGTGCTGCGACAAAGAGAGGATGGCGGCGAGAGAGAGAGGTCTTCGTGAAGGCCTCCTTTGGCGATGCCTATGTGCTGATTAGTGAGATTTCTATTTCTTCTTCTTTTTACATTCATTCCTTCTGTTTCTGCTTAGATTATCGATTCGATTGTTGTGTTTGCGGTTCGTTCCTGAAATATTGAAATCTGTAGTAGTGTTTCTTGTTGATTCATGTTTGCATGAGTGTTACCATTTTCTTATCATGTTTATAGTAATCAAAGTTCAACGCACGCATATACACACTTGTACATAACTTTGACATGGTAGCGCTGGTTTCGTATGAGGTTAATCTGATTTCCTTGGTTTTTCTTAGAAATGGTAAAACATTAATGTAGAATCATATCCTTAATAGTCTCTGACCCTTATTCAGAAGGCTGAGATATTACTGCCCCATGGTTGGAAAGTACAGATTTTATTCTCCCAGTGGAAGAGATAATTTTTGTTGGGATGTAGCTTAAAATAATATCATTATCAATTGTAGAGACATTTGACACCATACCAAGTTATGATCACATCAATGGAATATTGCATTAACTCTTGTAGGTCCAAGATAGAAAGATTACTACTCATCACTACTTGTTTAACCACAAGACTTGGAAGAGAACTTCCCTTAACTGATACACTTTTTCTAGTTGTAAACATAGACTCTGTTATGTGTGTTTGGTTGTGGAGCTCCCTATTTTTAAGATGGCCATTTTGCATGGATCTTCTCTTTTTCGTGGTTTTGAATCAGAGGCTGTTATAATTGTTCGGATCCTCAAATATCATTGTTACAGAATATTGGTGGATTCAAGGAAAACATTTTGATTCCCTTGATCCTCAACAACTATGACATGGCGTCTTCATAGTCCCATGATTTCGTCAGTCGCATGAACTGTTGATTTCGTCAGCTCCAATTCCATTGAGCTATGTGCTACCTCGTATAAGTTTGGATTTAACCCTGTAGAGCACGGTGCTAACCTTTAATTCTCTATTCGAAATTTCACTTGATCCATTATCCTTTGCCTCTCGCTCGGGTGTGAAAAGCAAGTCAATAAACACCACTATCCAAATTTTTTTAAACTCAGTGAAGCATTACCATGTACTTGGGTCTCTATATTTGGTGTTAATTTTGTTGGGTGTATTTTAGTCTGGGCTGCACCGATCCAGTTCAAGCTAAAAGAAAAAAAATACTTCGATTGAACCGAGTCAAGCAAAACTAGATTGAAGGCGTGTATTTGTCCAATGGTTTTAGCTCTTGGGCACCTTGGGTAAATTGTAAATCTATTGATCTCAAATTATATATTCTTTACTGCCTCCTTCTTCATTCGATGTGCTTAAGGTTTGGACCACATTTTGGGAAATGTGGGTAGTGAGTTCGATTTTACAATTAGCAAAGCTAAGTGCATACTTCTCACGTGATCAATGTCTCATTGAGGCACGACTTACAACTAATGCCATGGGTTCTCGGCTTACAACTCATGCCATGTGTTCTTGGGAACTTGCTTGCTTTCAACATGCTTAGAGATCGTTATCTTTTCATTCTTTGCCAAAAGTCCTTGTTCTCAACCACCTTGGAAGCAAACAACACTTTGTTTATCTACTCCAATGTGCTTGTTACCCTTAGATATCTAGGTTTGTCGACCACTTGATGATTCATCAATGCCATGAAGTAACAAGTCAAATGCGTCAAATTTCTTGTTGTGATGTGAGCCTATGACAGGTCATTATTGTGTCACCGTCAACTGGTCCTGGTGGTGTGGGTCAAAGAGTCAACCCCCTTTATCGGCATGTGGCATTCATTTCATTGTCCAAAGCAGGTGGTATTCATGTTTAGCCTGCTGATGATCCAGGAGTCTTTTTCGCTTTCCATGCTGAAATATTTGTTCTTCCAATCCCCTGATCTTAAAACTCAAACAATGTAGTGTATCAATTAGCTCAGTTTTGGTTTGAGGCATGTTGAAAATGTTACTTGTTATCCCAAATAGAAAAGGGTGAATATTTTGGTTGATTTTTTTATGGTCGACAAAGTGTCACCATAAAAGAGTTTTGAGTTTTAGTTGAATTTTTTATGTTTTTTTCCACAACTCCAAAAAAAATATGTGAAAAAAGAGACTTTGTATACAGACTTGCTTGTATACGTGTGATATTATTTTGGGTATACAGACTTACTTGCATATCGGTGCACCGTTCCATGTGAGTTCAGTTGTACGTGTAGATTTAGGAAATGTTTGCCATGGATCGAACTTCGGGTGAGATTACATGTTCCTTGATGTGGCACCCCACTTGGAACATGTACGCTTCGAGTGGTTTCGAAGGCAAGGGAGACACACTTGGGTGAGGTGTGTTCGGCACAGGAGGATAGTGTGATTGTGGAAAAGAAGCCAGATTTTTTTTTTGTGTATGTGCATGATTACCTTAAAGGAAGAAACTAAATGCTCATTCAACCATTGAATGAGAACTATATGTCTTCCTAGAGGTAGAAAATGCGTTTTGTTAATATTCCAATAATAGTCTAATATGACTATGATTTGTATCGTTGTTGCATTTATGAGGATTGATAACTCATAAATTTTATTTGTTTGTTTTTAACCGTTTTGTGCAGGATGGTAAGTCTACTAACAATTTCTGTAGGTCAGACTTGCTATAGTCAACTTCTATAGTATAAATACAAGTAAATGCATATTTACTTATTATGATGATGATACCTTTGCCTCATTGAGGAATTACCTATTGGTGTGGTTGTTTAATATTTTTGATTAGTTTGATGTTATCACGTAGGGATTTATTGATTTTGGGATGAAGATTTCTCACACCAGCTTTATTGTTGACCCAAGTGAGCTTTTGCTTCTTGGGTACATTCCCTTAGGAATGTAGCCGATTAGGCTCTCAGGTTTAGAGATTTTTGAGCAGCGTTACTGGAATTCCGTTAGTAGGGCTAGCAACGTCAGAGTCTTTCTGGGTTAGAGTTTTATTTGTTTCAATAATTTAATTATGTTTTAGTTTTTGCTGCCATTTGTTTCTGTTGTTATTGAATTTTCACGTCTCGAGTTTTGGGGAAAACGGATAATCCTACGTGGATCTTAAAATTTTCGTTTTCTTTGAAAGTCGGGGCGTGACAGTTTGGCGGTGGGTTACGCTTCCTAGGCCGTAGCTCATCCTTAAGGTAAGCCGGTTGAAACTTAAGTTGTGTATATGATCAACGGTTGCGTTTGCTGGCATGAGTTAACTGTTTCTGCTGAGCACATGCATTGTATTTGAGCTAGAGCCCTTGTCTCGAATCAGGTTTCGTAAGCTCAAGCTGACATCCCATGTAGTATTTGTCCGTGTGTTAGCGGATTGATATTTTAGTCGGCTCATGTGGCCATTGCTGATAACAGAAAGTTAGGTTGTGTAAGTGTGAGAGCAATGATCTCATGGCGAGTCGTCGACATTAGTCGGAGCTGACTAGACTCCCACCTTCCAAACCATCTACGCCTGTGCGTAGCAGACACAACTTTGGGATGAGAAAATTTGGCGACCATGGTTTGTAAAAAAACATTGGTCTTGTGGCAAGCGATCGACATCAGTTGGATGTGAATAGGCTCCCACCTTCCAAATCATCTACACCCGTGCGCATCGAGCTACAAATTTGGTTGTTTTGGGTGACCATGGTCTGTCGAAGAGTGGTGATCCCATGGCAAGCTATCGGCATCAGTTCAAGACTAACTAGGCTCCCACCTTCCAAACCATCTACACTCTCACGGAGCAGGCTAAAGTCTAGGAGTTGGTAATTCACCAACCATGGTCTATAAAAGAGTAGTGGTCCCTTGGTGAACCTTCGATATCATTCAAAACTGACTAGGCTCCCACATTTGAAACCATCTACACCTACGCGGAGCGGGCTATAGGTCTGAGCTTTGACCAGAAGTTGTCACTGTCAGTCGTCACTGGCTAGGCTTACCTGATCGGGTTCGGTGACCATTGTCCACGAAGAGGGCGATGGTTCCTGGTGAGTCATCGTCATCAGACGGAAGATCGCTGATTAGACTCCCATTTCCAACCCATTGAAATTCGCGCAAGGAGAGCTAGGCATCGGGATGAATCAAAAGACATTGTCATCAGTCGAAACTAACTATGCTTGCCCGATTAGGTCGGGGCTCCACTTGTTACGAGCATCCGAGCCTATTTCCACAGGTGGAGTGCATCGTGTGGATTAGTTTCTTTCAGAAAGAAATAAGTACCTTAAATCAACTGGTGATATGCAGGTGTTCTCCGTATGTCAAAAGTGACTAGAGCTTCTACTGCTCGCATCAGCGCACGTGGTAGAATGTTGTTCGAATAGTGGGTCGAGTGAATGGACCCATAAAGAAAGAACTAGGTCTTATCATAGGATCAAGATGCCACATGTACAATGCAAGTTGCATGGTGACACACGTATGGCGTAGATCGCGAGATGGTTGAGTATCAGTTGCTCCCCTTTAATTAATGAGGTTTTGTTCAACATCATTAATTGGATGAACGTGGTCTTGTGTGATTTCCTTGGGAACCGTCGTGTCCTTGTTTCCCATACAGTATTCAATGCCGATATTTAATGAAGAAGCACATGTTTGGTGAACCACTATGTCTATATAATGTTGTTCCTTCATCATTGTAGGCATTTTCTTCTATAGAGTGCACTTCTTCAGATGCTCTTACTCAAAGAATATGCTTTGGTTTTTTTCAAATGTTTTAGGAGATCTCCAATGCTGGAGTCTTTAAATGTTCTAACATTTGCGCCAATGAGTCACGATAAGACTTGATGTTATGTGTGGTCACCGTCTCTGGGTGATCACTCGATTGGTTCGCTGAGACCTTGTAATTTTTTCTCATATTTCGTAGAAGAGGTATGGACTTTCCTGCAAGGGGTGAGTCTATCGTTATCATGCTGGTGCTCTATCGGTGCTTTGAACCGCCTAATTTTTTAGATAACACCAGGAACCAACCTTGGAGTGGTTGCTTTCTTTCCTTTATAGCTAGCCCTTCATGCTGCGCTGGAACTTAGGAATGTGAGATAGAGTGGAGTTGGACATGGCCTGTCAGAGTGGGCCATTGACTCCTAAACTCCCTTCTCATCCCTCAGTGGGAGGGTTCACTTGATCTGTTTCAACCTGTTACTTGTGTCAAGTTCGTCTAGTTGGGCGGATCGAACGCGTGAGTTTGCAGTAGCTTTGACCGGCATGTCGCAAGGCTACTAGTTGCTGATTTTGTAACACCTCAGGTAATCCTGGCAAGGTGTGTCATCTTCTTCAGAGAAGTCGCTGAGCAGAACTCTTAGTAGGCTTCGTACTTTACCCGGGGTACCTTTGCTATTGCTTCTGAGTCTGCTTTTGGAGTTGGACTGTCTAAGTGAATCCTTATTGTATGTCGAGATTCAGATGTTTGTAGTTTGTAGTCATTTGTACCCACCTTTGGGTGAACGTTGTTACATATTTTCAGTAATCAATAAAGTGTGTTTGCGTGATTCTCTTTTATTTCTTAAATGATTGCAAATCACATAAGCTTCTAAGAACTAAAACTCTACATTGACTAGAGAAAGAAAACTAAACAACTGAATAGATTGACTGTTGGCGGAGAGAGGTCGATCCGACCCAGAAGTGAATTCGCATGACCTTGCTTAAATCATGAGTACCTTCAGCGAATTGCCAAGTTTTGCTGACACCATTGAGATTACTTAAGAATAAACCTTGTGTGGGAGGGTCCTTCTGTGCCCACTGATAGTCGTGGGATCGTGTTTCCATTTGCAATGACCTTTCCGCTGGTCTTGACGCTTTGTCGGGTTAAAGAGTGGACTGCTCCTGCAATGTTGGGATGTTCTTCGCTGCTAAGTTGAGCCACCACTATTGGGATTTTGCCTCCATGTGGGTGAAGTGACTTTTCCACAGTTCCTGAATCTGGCTTCTGTTCAATTTGTCTGGTGGGCTCTAGCTGGATTTGGGAACATTTTATCTGTTTTTGTGCAACATAATGACAACCCTGTGCCATTGGTTAGTCCCCGCGAATTGTTCTCTCTGAGTGGTTAGCGGTATAGTTAATGCATTGATGAAGTGTGGAGACTACTGCTTCCATCTAGTGGAGTCAAGGTCTTCCCAGGATGAGGTTATAGGTAGACGGTACGTCTACCACCCTGAAATCGAAAAACATGACCTTTCTTAGTCGTGGCTCTCCTGCCACCACTGCTAATCTTATCTTCCCGATCGAAAAACATTTCTTTCTGCTGAATCCAATCAACGGGTAGTCGAGGGATGTCAGGTTCCTCTCCTTGAGGTCCATGCGGCAGAACGCGTTGTAGAACAGAACATTGAAGGAGCTTCCCGTGTCAACCAGGGCTCGCTTCACTTCCCACCTTGCGATAGAGACCAAAATGACAAGAGCGTCATTGTGCGGTGCGCGTCGTTGTAGTATAGTGGTAAGTATTCCCGCCTGTCACGCGGGTGACCCGGGTTCGATCCCCGGCAACGGCGCCAAAAACTTGATGGGGATTTAACCAACCTAAATTAACAGGTTAATTCAACCCACTTGTAATACCGCAAGTGCACGGTGCCTAACTGGTAGACAACGGCAAGTACGGGTCGATCCCACGAAGAAGGTGAATGCAATTGAAATTTTAAGAAATTATCTAAACTAATTAAAATGGAAAATGGGGGTTACAGTGTTTTTAAAAGAAAACTAAATTAAAGATAATAAAACAAAATAAAATGATAAGATGAAATGAGATGGAATGAAATGGGTTTGGTGGGCTTGGACTCACCAATAAGTTAGCAAAATTATCTAAATCTAGATTGCTGAATTTAAATACGAGAAGCTTAGGGATGAGAATCCCTTGCTTACACCGAAAATATGATCGTTATAATCTTATATCATGTTTCTATCTAATATTAACAATTTATCTCAAGCACAATTGAACTTTCACCAAGCATTAAGTGTCTTTTTAGGGCACACTTAATCAAAGTTCAAGTTTAAAACGTTTTAGCATATGCTTGAAATATTAATTAAAGGTAAATCTAACTACCAAACATATCAATTTTTAATTGAACATGAAAGGTGAAAGCATTTAATTAATATTCAGAAATAAATGGTTATTAAGCAATAAAACCTTAATTCAGTAAAATAAATTAAAATAAAATTTACAAAACTCCTTCGGCTTGTCACAAGCTCGATATGGTATCGAACAGCTGGTCCGAACACGAATCCCGAGACAAAAGGCCCAAAACGCTCTGTGGTGGTACAGAGTGATTCTGGGGGTGGTAAATAGCCAAAATCAAATTCAATTCAAATTTCGCGCCCTGCGCGCGCCGGTTGTCTTCTCCGTTGCGACAGCGGCTGTTGCGGCCTGATTCTCGATCCTCGCGGTCTCCCTCGACTCCTAAATGAAGCTAGAACCTGCAAAGACGAGCAAGGGGTGAAGAAAACACCGAAAAAGCAGTAAATGAAACAGAGAGAAACAGGGAAGCAACTCCCTGTTTTCGCGACTCTGTCGCGACTGTTCCGGCCTGGTTCTCGCGGCTTTGCGGCTTCCTTCGTCCTCAACGTGATCCTAGAACCTGCAAAGAAGAATGAAGTGAAGTAAATCCAATTAAAATTGCAAATTCAGCAAAGAAACAGGGAGAGGAAACTCCCTGTTTTTGCGACTGTTTCTGCTCGTATTCGAGCTCTGTCGCGACTGGTTCGTGGTGGTTCGTGACCTGTTGAGCTGTTCGGCGGAGGTGTTGGTGAGGTGACAGTGTGGACAGTAGAGAGGAGTAGGGAATGGTGGTTTGTGATGAGAATCACTTTTAGAGGAGGAGGTTTTGATTTTCTTTCTAAATCTTTCTTTTCCCTTCTCCTCCTCCCCCATTGCTATTCTTTTTCATTGATTTTATAGATTGAGAACAAATGAATAGCAAGTGATGTTAGGTGAATATGGGAGAGAACATGGGATGTTGGTGGATGGAATGATTGTGGGAGAATATGGGATTGTGGGAGAACGTGGGATAGAATGTGGGATGTTGGTGGAGAATGGTGGATGTTGGTGGATGATGGGTTTGTTTTGGGTTTGGTTTGTGAGTTTGGTTTGTGGGTTTGGTTTATGGGTTTTAGGTTATGAACTAGATGTTGGGTTTAGGTTTGGTTTATGGGTAGGTTTATGGATTTCTCTCTCTATTTTGTACCACCACCAAGTGCAATTCCTTACACAGTCGCCTTAATATGATTTCATCGTTTACGCGCAAATTCCTGAAAAGAAATAAAAACGAAGTAATTATTATAAAATATAAGAATCGAAACACTAACATATATAAATTAAGGAGTATAAAATGTATGAATTATGTGTATATCAGATGTCTTCGAGGTCCTTATCTGTGAAGGTCAAGGTTGGGATGGGGTTCTGCACCCACGAGTAATATGTGCATTTGTCCTCATTTGTGAGCTGTGTCTACATCTCCAGTAGTGTCTGCTCGCGAGACCTATTTTTGATTGTTTTTCTTCTGACCCGGCTTCGTGAAGGACATATATTATGCTCGGAGTCTCCTTCTCAATCTCTTTGACTGCCTCTCCCTTTTCCCTGGTTTGGTCCTGTCATTTCTCTGAACCCAGAAATTCCTTTAGTTTGTTCTTGCGAATCCAATACTCGATCCCATATCTTAGACTCTTGCAGTCGTTGGTGTCATTGGCCACCCTCCTTGTGGCATGAGCAATACCTATTGTTCTCAATCTCTTTGACTTCCTCTCCCATTTCCCTGGTTTGGTCCTGTCGTTTCTCTGAACCCAAGAATTCCTTTAGCTTGCTATTGCAAATCCAATACTCGATCCCATATCTTAGACTCTTGCAGTCGTTGGTGTCATGACCACCCTCCTTGTGGCATGAACAATACTTATTGTGGTCGCGTTTGGAGGTGTTTTTGTGCTACTTTGGGAGACACTTCAAATCTTTCCAGTTTTTCATAGAATTAAGGACGCTCGACAAGCTAGAATTGAGGGGGGACATGGATCTGGATCCAACGTAGTTGGAAGATTTCTCCGGCCTGGCACGGCCAGAGTCCAACCTATTGTCGTTGCGCTTGCGCTTGCGATTTCGCTTGTTCCTTTCTTCGTCTTCTCACATTTTCCCTCCTTCATGTCCCTAAAAATGGATGGTTTCTTCTCTACTTCAATTTCCTTCTTTGTTGTTTTCATCTCTTCCAGGGTGATGGGCCTCTGGACACTCTCACTACACCAAAAGGCTAGTTTAGCTACGCTGAGCTGGCCACGGTTCTAAACCATTGGTTAATTTGCCACGGCAAAAAACCGTCGCTATAATTACCAACGGCTTAAAATCGTGGGTAAAAAAAACCTGGCCACGGCTAGAAACAGTTGGTGTATTTGGCACAGCTAAAAACCGTGGCTATTAGTAGCAACGGCTCAAAACCGTGGGTATTAGTAGCAACGGCTCAAAACCGTTGCAAAAAAAATTTTGGCAACGGTTCAAAACTGTGGCTATTTGTAGCAACGGCTCAAAACCCTGGCTACACTAAAAGCTGAAGAAAAAATTTGGGCGGGCTATTTTGGCGCTCGACCTTCCCTCCACTCGACTTCCATCGACAAACCTTCCTCAACTCAACAAACCTTCCCTCCACTCGACAAACCTACTCCCCTCCACTCCACTCGAAGCTCCTCCTTCCCTGCTCCCTCCCTCGATTCTACTCCACTCGACTTCCCTGCTCCCTCCCTCGACTTCCCTCCTCCCTCCCTTGACTTCCCTCCTCCCTCAACTTCCCTGCTCCTCCCTCGACTTCCCTCTTCCCCTCCTTCCCTGGTCTTCCTTCCTTACTCGGCGTCTTCAACATCCAAACCATTTGCAAAATCGATCAGCGACTGCAACCATTCTCTCGTACAGGTACTCTCTCTCTCTCTCTGTTTTATTTTTGATGAAATTAGGGTTCCTGAATGTAGAGTTTTTTTATTTAGAGGTTTTGAATCTCTAGGGTTCCTGAATTGTTTTTTGAATCTGTAGGTTTTATTTAGAGGTTTTTTGAAATTAGGGTTTGAATCTCTAGGGCGCAAAACCGTATGCCTGATAAATTCCTGATATAATTTAATTTTTTGAATCTTTAATTTTTGTATGAAATTCCTGATATAATTTGAAACCAGGAAATACATCTCAGGAATATAGATTAAGAGTAGAAGTAAGTCATTGCTAATTTATAAATTAGTTTAAAATAGTAAACCTACTATGATGGTTGACGATGGCTATTATGTGTGACTGTGCACCTTAAGCAAATCTCAGAGAAAGAACAAAGTTTCGAGTTATTCTATAATTATATCTTAAAAGCAGGTCACCTTGTTCCAGGATAAAGTTAGAGTGTGTCAGCCCATGAAGAGAAACTAAAATCTCCTGTACCCTAATAATTTTTGTCTAATACTTGTTGTTTCTTGTTTGGCTGAATTGTTTAGTTTCTGAACGATTGTTGACATAATAGTAGTAAGTATATAATTAGAGATTTCAGAGTGCTCTTTATGGTGTCCAAGATGTATAGATCGCCACCAAGGAATAGTAACTGATTTTGAAGTATATAATCCCTTGACATTCTATGCTAATGAATATTAGTCAAGTCGTTTATATCTTGAGCGTAGGGGCATGCAAATTGCTTGAAAGCACCACAGCATAGCTTAGGGGGATATTGAGGACCTTTCCACTGGCTTGTGATGACAGTGTAATTCAAGAACTCGAAGTTGACGGGGCAAGCTACAGAAAATGAAGACAGATAGATTAGTCTCTATTTCCTTCAAAAACTCCACAATCTAATAGAGATGGAACACGCTCAGGTGGTTTTGGATACTTGGGATTGTCTGTAATCAACATCTTTGCAAACTATAGTGACTTTGTAGATAACATGAAACTAGATATAGCCAACACCCTGCCTTCAAGCAGTGGTTTGATTGGTATTCTCAGTCTCTAACCTTTTATTAAGATTACAACCACCATTACAATTTAGAACAATTTCATCTCCCTTAACAGGTTACTTTTGACACACTTGATGGGCTATCTACTATACCATTGATTTTTTTTAATTTATTTTTTTTGTTTAGATCTTAAAACAAGAAGAAAAAGAGAGGCTGGGGGGGTGGTGTTAAAAATGGACCTTTTTTGGTCTGGAGAAGAGACCAACCCCCTGTGGATCTTTGATCCTCAAAGATGACTTGATCTGCAAAACAAAGAGGAGGAGAGGATCCATGAATCAATAATCAAAATTGAATATCACAAAAACATCAAGTAATTAAAAATGGAAGAGGTGGGAGGAGTTTGATGGAAAATACTTGAAATGAATGAGGAAGCTTCCAATTCAATAGTTAAGAAACTGAAGAAGAAGAAGAAGAGAAGCAGTGATAAGCTGCATCCATTCCACCCCATTTCTCTCACTTAGTATTCTTAAGGATGGATTGAAGACTGAGAAGAGAAGGATATCTCTCTCTGGTCTATAGAGTAGAAAAAGATGGAAAAAGTTTATCTTCTTTAGAGCAAAGCAGGTCAATGTAATTGACAAGCCAAGAAAACAGAGACTCAAATTTTTGTTGGATTTTTTACACTTTCTACTCTCTTTAAAACACAATCACACAGACACCATTCACAAATAAGACACAAAAGAATCATCCATTTTTTTTCTTAAAGGAATTCATAGCCAATTTAATACAAATGTTAAAACAAAGGACCATTTATTCTTCCTTATTTTCCGACTTCTACATACAATACTGGGCAATCTCTCGATTCTTACCAAATCTAAGTTCTATCAAGGTTTTTTCCTCTTTTTTTTTGGTACAATTTGCAACTTTAAGTTGTTAGATAAGGTTTATCTATCAAATATCAAGTAGCCAACAATCTCAATACTTACTAATTGTCCATTATCAAATTATCTCAAGGCCTAATCTTTGATACTATGAATACAATAATGCCAATACTAATGAATATTAAAAGTTAGAGTGTGTAAGCCCATCTTTCATGTGGGTGGTATTACTAATGAATATTATTCTTCATAGCATGTAATGCCATTATAAGTACAAAGGGAAATACCCCAAGTCTGTGTAACCACAGAAGATTATTGATTCCCTGATTCTTTGCATAGGACCCTAAAGCTTTTTTATGCTTTCCATGTGCTATGTAGTCTGATTTTCGAATTTTATTCTTAAGAACAACTACAAGCAAGGCTGACAGGAAAGCAACATTAGATGCAGCCTCATGGATGTTCAATATTGTTAGCTCTGTTGGAATTATCATAGTAAACAAAGCATTGATGGCTACATATGGTTTCAATTTTGGTATTTTCTGTGAACTATCAATGTTTTTTGTTTTTCATTTTCTAATGCTTTCTCCGTTGGAATTATCATAGTAAACAATGCATTGATGGCTACATATGGTTAATATCTATAAATGTGGTGTATGTAGTTGTTTCTTATTTCTTTTTGTTTGATAATGGTTAATACCTATAATGTCATTGATAGAAATGGATAGTACTTGCGGCAATCTCTCCACCATTGATGTCACTACATCTACAAATGATGACAGTGAAGTTAAAAAGACCATACAGTTCAACCTCCACGGTTTAGCAGTTGGACCTGGTGCTAGAAATTTCAATAAAAACATTGGAAAGCTTGTTGAAACCCTTGTGCCCATCAAATTCAAGGGTTGGCACCATGTTACTGACAACTACAAAGAGGATGTGTGGAATGGCCTCAAGGTGAGATTTTACATCATTGATTTTTGTAATGTCTTATTTTATTTTCAACTTATATCTCAATGGCTTATTTGCAGCGTGAATACGACATCCCAAATTATGTGAAAAGGAGTGTGCATTTGAAAATGCCTGAATATTATAGAAGGTTCAAGGCAGATCTTAGGAAGAATTATTTGGATTAGTATCCTACCATTGAGGAACAAGAGAAGCATGTTCCAAATGGTGTAAGAGAGGAGGATTGGAAGGAGTTTGTTCGCTATGAGAGCACCCCTGAAGCGAAGGCAATTAGAGCCCAAAATGCAAAAAAAAAAAAAAAAAAGGCTTCAAAATATGTATGGGGGTGGTCAAAAGAGTGCTACAGAAGTAGAGTATAAAATGGTAATTGAGTTTCTAGCTACTAGTGCAATAATAACCATTTAACTATATAGGCTGAGACTAATCTTTCAAGTATATAGGTTGAGAAGAACCCTGATGGGGAACCAGTCACACACACTGACATATGGATTGCTTGTCACACGGGAAAGGATGGAAAACCCACGCATGGTGCTGAACTATATATGGTATGTGCCCAATGATGTCTTTTATAAACAATTCTTAATTTACTTTGTAGTTGTTTGAGTATTATTTGTGTCCTGATTTATTTTATTTTTTCATTCTTTTGAAGGAACAAGTTAAAGCAAAAAAAGCCGCCTTGCAAGAATCTTCAACCCAGGGTACCACTGACCTCACTATTGATGATGATCCTCTAAGCCAAGTGTTTGGCCAAGAAGTGAGGGAACGTACTCGTTGTGTTGGAACCACCATCTCTAAAAGGAAGTATGATGTTGCACTTCCCGCTCGTTCATTGCTTTTGGATAAAACATTCAAAGTAAAAAAATTTAGCGAAAAATATGATAGATTGGAAGAAAATGTTAGATGCATACGAGAGAGACTTGAAAGTGGAACTTATGTGAGACCATAAACAAGTAAGGGAACACAAGGAGGGACACAAGGAACTGAAGATACACCGTCACCCCATGCACAATCGACAAAGCAACCAGAAAATCCATTACCTCCATCTCCATTACCACCATCTCCATTACCTCCATCTCCATTACCACCATCTCCATTACCATCATCTTCTCAAGGTGTTGCGAGGTTTCCTTCTCCAAGAAATCCTGTTCCTTCAGTGTCAAGGACTTACAAAGTTTGTGATTGGGAAAAGAATGTCATTGCGATGGCAATAGAGGTTGTAGATCCTATCCATCGATTCTCTTGCGCTTGTCATGGATCATTGAACCCTGCAACAGAGATCAGACTTTCTTTATGCTTCAAATTCAGGACTGAGGTGAAACTTTACAAGAGTGATCCAAAAGGAGACATGATGGGGGATTTGGACGTTGGTGATTTCTTCGTATGGTGTAAAAATCATGTGGAACTTGATGATTGATAGTTACAACTATGTTGGAAGCAATGTAATGGTGGCAACAAAAGAGGAGCTGAGTAAAATACACTATGGGCACGTGATTGTTCATTTTAAGGTAACTAGCTGAAGCTTAAGTGCAAGTATCTATAGACTTAACCACAAAATGACTATTGTTTGCCTCATCCCATTTGAAACATTGTTTCTTCTATTTGAATTCTCATTCGCAACAATTGGTATGACCTTAGTTCATCTTTGATTGCTATGGTGCATATACTACAGTTTGCTTTGTTCTCATATTTATGTCTATTACTTTTGATATTGATTATGATGTCTTTCTTTATACAGGAGTTCTATTTTCTACACAAAAACACCCAAAAACCAAGAGTCTAATGGTGAAAAGATAAGTTTCTAATTTGCTTGATTACTTGTATCCCCTCTTGTCATGGGACTTATTTTCATATGTCTCATTTTCTCTTTTTCAGTTGGCTAAATACATCAATGATGGAGAACATAACATTGTTAGGCACCTCTGATCCTGATGGGTTTGACAAGGTACAATACAATTAATCACAGTAGCAGCTCTAAGTGAAGTAAAAGAAGTTATTTTTGGACACGACTTGAGTGATAGATATTTTCTCCTCAAGCTTCTATTTTATTTATCCATGTATGAATAAATTTTGTAAGCTTTCAGCAGTGGTTTTACTACATTTGTAAACTTCCTCTACTAAAGATAGCTCCCAAATAAAATAATTTTCTGGGTGCTTCTGTTGTCTGTTTAATTGCAGGAAGCTAACAAAGAAACTTTGTGGGGTTGTAGAAGACTTTGGTCTGGTCAATTTCAGTACCTTGGATATTCAGGTATGCTGCTCCCCGTCCTTTCTGTTTCGTAGACTACATGATCTATTTTGAGTGTTTTCAATCCTGTCATGGACTCTTTTTTAGGATAAAGAAAGTGTGGGGAATCTTGTCAAGCTGATTGACAAGAGCAATGGGTATATATTTGCTGGCATAGAAGGGAGTGCCATTGAGTTCAGCAAAATTGCAGCTGGTCCTCTTGATTGGGATTACTACAGATATCCTTTATCTTCTTTGCAATTGTCCTTTGTTCTTTTATCAAAATTTTAAACAGTGTTTATATAGAGCATCTCCTATCCTTTTTTATAACACTTGATGCATATTGATTACAATAATGCTTATTTATGTCTTATTATTTTTGTTATGCTTCAGCCATATGTAGAACTGGCACGGTGTTAGCATTAGTATCTCCATGGACCTACCATATTTTGCTAAATCTCCCAAGATTTGTCTATGCATAGGAGATGAGATTTTTGTATTTGAGTAAAATACCAAATAATGGTTTTCTCCGATAGATTAGCTTTGACTTGGATATGTTCCTATTGAGTGCTTGGAGCCATGCTTGTATGGAAGTCCAACTCTTAAGAAAATCAAATTCAATATCCAGCAAGCGATGTCGTACTTACAACAGCTTGCAAAGTAGTGAGGTAAAATCATATCACATGTTTCACTTTTATACAAAGCGTAAAGAAGGCAAATTTCTATTTTTAGTTTCTATCTGCACTTATGGTCAGTATGAAAAGTGTTACTCTTTTTAAGTAGGTTCTACTTTAAGGTGGAGATATCCTTGACAAAACCCAAATAATGCTCACTGCTGCATCATATAATTATAATAAATTGTAATCTGATAATACACTATTGTTAGTAGGTTTGGCATTTCTTTCCTATTTTTCCTTGACAATGCAGTTCCACAGTAGCTGCAGTGCATGAGAAGTATATTAAAGATGATGAGGATTTTAATTACGATGATCAATAGGCATGCACATCTCTTTATGAAGTGACACAAAACTAAGGTATGCTTTGACAAGATAGATTGTTCATCCACGTCTTCATTTTTAACCATCTTTCATCCGTTACTATTTCCTTCCATTATTATTTAAGTTACGCCATTGCTGATATTTTTGTCTGTTACAGGTAAAAACAAATCGTTCTTTGGTGCATCTCTAGCACCACAGCTATGGACTCACATTGAGCAAATTTCTGAAGTCACAGAGTTTGCATAGCATCAAGGTCTAATAATTAAGGAGGTTGATAGCTGTCAAGCTTCATTGACATGTGCCTGGTAAATATATATAGCTTTCTGTAACATTTACTATAATGTTGAAACGTGTCCTCGATTCCTGTATGCAAAAACTCACTAGATCAATCTGAAGTTAATCAGTTTTCTTCATTTTTGGTCATATCGATGACCACTGTATTTTCTAGTCTGTGGCTGGAAACTTGAATTTGAAGTTTATCATCCCAGTGTTTGAAATTCTTATTGTCTCTTTCAAAGAAAAGGTGAACTTGATCTTACTATTCAACTTCAGAATAGATATAAAGCTATTGTCTTAAAATTCAACTATATTCTATATTCAGGTTGCATTTGCCAGCAAATTCGACTTTCTAAGGGTATCTCTGAGTAGTTAACGAGTGGAACCCAAGAACAGATGAACATACTAATTTCCATTACTCCATCGAAGATCTCTATGGAAAGGTGCAATGGATATCCAATCTTCATGTTCCTAGTTTATTTATATATGTGCCGTGATTGCAGTGTTTTTTCCCCTATCTCTTCAATTGGGTATATATTGTATGAAGCAGGTTAACTGTAAAACAGATCTGCAGAAGGAACTTGGGCTCCCTATCAGACCGGACTGTCCAATTGTGAGAACTAAATTTTGTATTCTAGTTCTTTCAATATTGAAATTTTGAAATAGCTCATTCCTTCTATTATAACTTATTTTGCAATGATTTTCGTAGATTGGATTCATAGGAAGACTGGATTATCAAAAGGGAATTGATCTGATCAGAGCTGCAATGCCAGATCTTCTGCAAGATGATGTCCAATTTGTAAGCTTATATTTTTATTATTGAGGTGTTATTTAGTTTTATTTCACCTTATCCCTTCAATAAGAGTAATTCGCTTCTCCTTTTATAGTTGTTTTTGTGCCATCCTCTATCATCAGCACTTTGCCTTCACTATTCTCATGAAATTACACAATGTAGTTATAGTCACCCAATTAGACAGCACGATTGTCTTTTATGTGGTTATAGTCACCCAATTAAGTTTAGGAATTTTGACTATTATAGAGCAGAAAATAGGTATCGTTTTCAACCTGGCCATTCAAGGATAATGTCTCAAGTAAAAACTGAAGTTATTTATGAGACTCTGATCAAATAGATTCCATGGAATTGTTAGCAGTATTTCTTGGAATTTCTAATACACATTATTCCGAACATGTCTGTTTATGATGTTTAGTAATTGATTTCACACATTCAGATGTCTGACATGGAAATTTTGAATGCTAATTTAGAACTTAATACGTATTACTATTAGACTATATATTATTATACATGAAGCAGTGTTTGTTATGAAGCTTATTCATCAGATTTGGCTTGAATGTTTCATTTATTTTGAAGCTTGGTCGATCAAATCAAGATTTTGTTTCCCCCGTTTGTATGGTTTTTATGGATGGAAAACATTTTAAGTTTGCAAACCTTACAAGAGGAAGCTTCAGATTTGAATAGCTAGCTCTAAAAGATGATGTATAATAGCTACAGATATAATTACTTGTATATTTGTTTTCATCATTTTAAAAGAACATGTTTAGATATGCTTTATAACTTAAGAAACTGGCGGGGTCGCAGGTTTTACGCAAATTATAACATCTTTGCCATGTCTGAATGCAAACTTAAGAACAAAGTCTATATAAACTTCTTTTCTTGTGAGAAGGATCTCACACAGCAGCCCTAGATTTCATGAAAATATAATTTGTGTGAAGCAGTGGTGTCTGCTTTTGTCAGGACATGTGGACCTTTATGTTCAAGTACACAACACCAACCAACAAATACATTTTTCTGCATTCACCAAGTAATCTAAATTAGGGTGTTTCAGAGCTTTTGGAATGATTATAAAACATGAATCAGTCTAAACATAATTCGTCTCTTCACAGACCATTAGCGTTTCGACCTGAACAAGGTAAACTTATTGTAGAGAAATTGATTGTTTAGGGTGTTTGCATGCATTCTAGTGGTTCCATGTATTTATCATGTTTGTCTGTCATTGAGTACTGACTAATTTTTATACTGCAGGGCTCTGAAGGTTTGAGCCAGTACAGGCAGCAGTATGTTGGACGGGAGAATGTGCATACATTGCTTGTTTCTGGGGTGCAAAGTGTGCTGTTGTATCAACCATCACTGGTGCCATATACAAGCAACTACCAGGTGCTGCATTCTCATCATTTTCAGTATATTGAACAAGCAACTACCGAAAGAAATGGGCTTGTTCCTAAGGGTATTGTGTATGGTAAGCCTAAGAATTAAGGTATTACCCAACTGAAGTTCCAGAGGAATAAGAGATCAGTTGATGAGGAGGGCTTGGGTTCTTCATGGGTATGCTTCTTGGGGCATTGAATAGTCCTCTGATGCAAGAACAAATGACTGCATAAAAACAATTTGTTCATGAAGCCAATCAAATGGGGAGAAGGAGCTATAGCTCTGCTAAGACATTTGCAGTTATGGGTTTGATATTTTCAGCTTGAATGTGCAGTAGAGAAGGTATGAGAGAAATCAATTTGCATCAATGTATTTTCTTACATTATAACTAGGTGGATTTGTATTGTTGGAAAAAAACATAGAGAAATTTTTTTGTTTCAGATGCGAGCGAAACATGATATAACAAGGTTCCATTTGTTCAGGTTAATCCTGTTATTGTACATTAGTGCTATTTGTTTACATGTTTTTGTTTGGCGTCAAAACTTGACAAGTTCCTTTTTACGGTTGATTTTGTATTTATCTAGCATATAGTTTATGGAATCCTATTCGTGCCGGAGGCATGACACAAACCTTCGTAAGGACTGATTTTGCAGGTGTCACGGCTGTGATTTTGTTGCAACAGCAGAAAAAATATATAAATTTTTTTTTCGATTATATTAATTTGCAACGGTTTCAACCCGTCGCAACAAACCAGATTTTTTTTTTGAATTTTGTTTTAACTGCCAATGGCTCACAACCGTGGTCGCATCTTGCCACGGCTGCAAACCGTGGTATTTCTCCATCAGTTGCCACGGCTTAAAACCGTGGCCAAGCCGTGCCACGGCTTACAACCGTTGCTATGATGTTTGCCACGGCTTCTTTCTCCATGCTTAGCCACGGCTTAAAATCGTGGCCATGTTTAGCCACGGCTTAGAACCGTTGCTATGTTGTTAGCCACGGTTGATAACCATTGCTATTATCCATACCTTATCACGGCTTAAAACCGTGGCTATTTTGGCCACGGCTTAAAACCGTTGCTATTATTCTTGCAACGGTTTAAAACCGTGGCTAAATGCTGAAAATCATCAAGCCTCCTCAAGCATAAAACCGTTGCTAAAATGTTTAGCAACGGTTTATGGCCGTGACAAGGACTTTTGTGACGCCTCTACAGCCCACGACTGTTAGCCGTGACAATGGGTTACCCCCACGGTTTAAAACCGTTGCTAATGGGGATTTTTGGTGTAGTGTCTTCAAGAATTATGCCATATCCAGGGGGTTCTATACTGAGGAAGTCGTAAAACATTCCCTTTCTTAGGCCCGCGTTAAATGTCATCACGGCTGTGTCATTGCTGCAATTGCCAATGAGCGTCAGCTTGTCGTTGAAGTGCGTGCTGTATTCCCTCAACGTTTCATTAGACTTCTGCCCTATGGAGAGTATGCATAGTGCAGACATTTCTTGATTCCTTGGCAATGATACATAAAAACGGTCACACCCCTAAGTCGTACACGTGTCATGATAATCTCGAGGAAATACGGACCCCAACATCAACCCAACACTGGATAGGCCCAAGCGGTTCTAAGTCTGTTCAAAGCACGCTAGGCCCAAATGTCTCACAGTTGTCCTCAATACCCGTAAGCCCTCAGGCAAGTATCTCGATGATCTGCTTCGGACGAGCAACTACAGTTGTTTTTTGCTCCCAACTAGGAAGCAAACACTAGACTATCTTCCACATAGGGAAATTCTCTTCTATGGAATGCTCTTGGATTGAGAACTATCTCCTGCATATCTAGGAACGCAGAGCTAACAGGGAACTTCCCTCCTACCGCACGACTCCTAATTAGAGAGGGGTCTCCACGAAGATCTCTTCCATGATCTACACCTACGATGGCCTGGTTAAACCAGGACTCCTTGCACTATAAATAAGACGCGAGGTTGGTAAGCTAAGGTACGCTACAAATTCCTTGTTACAATATTACACCTTCCTCAGAGCCCTGTCTGACTTAAGCATCAAAGTGCCATCTCCCACCCCACGCTGGTATGTGGCACACGTGTGCTACTTGTGCACAACTGGTCAACAAGAACCAGGTCAGAATACACCATCTGCATATGCGAGAAGACACACTTCAAGGTGTATACTCTCTCATGAGCCACCTCTACTTTCATCCCAGCAACAGCCTCGTGGCTCAAATGAGACATACCCATCATAAAGTACTTCAGGCCCTTATCCATACACCCTTCCAACAAATCCTTATCGGGTTTTGGAGCGTGATCCATTAGCCAACTGTGATGCCAGCTTATATGCTTCCTCGAGGCATATTCCACGTCCACCTCTTGGTGACAGACCGGTGAACTCAGCTTCAACAAATCTGGGTCAAACAGGCTTATCTGTGTGGCTAGATGAAGCTTTCCTTGATTGGGAACTACGCTGACACTGCCCTTCACGGTCGCCACCGTCCTCAAGCTTTCCTCCATGGCCTTCCCCTTGTCAACAACAACAACCCATTTTTTGCGAAATGACTCAATGGGATCCGGAGGGAAAGAAGGCAGCGAAGTATCCAAAAGACGCTCCAACACCTCTAACTAAGGCCTAGACCGAGGCGGTGAGCATGGCAGACTGCAAGAGACACGGCCGGTACCACAGCTACTATCAGGCGAAACAACTATGGAGCGATCAGATTCTACCACCTCAGGCAAATCCTCACAAGAGCCTTTTGTAGGAGCGACCTCACATGAATCAGCACCAGCGGAAGCTTCCATTGTGACTCGCACCAGACAGTCATTCAGAACGTTGACCTACGCATCACTAAGGTTTGACCTGTCCATGACTCTTGCCAACCGCATGCAGGTAATCTTTCTCCAAGACGAAAATGTCAGTATCTGCCTTAACAGGCCCAGCAGGCTCATGCTGCTCTCCCACTAGAGTGGCTCGTGTCGAAGATGGCCCAACTCTAATGCGAGCCCATTTCCTCACGAAGAAAGCAAGCATTTCGGATTCCTCCTCCATATTGGACAGAACATGAACTTTGGCCCCAGCAGCCTTCCTATTCCTTGAAGGGGCCCCATCTTCCAACTTAATGTACGACTCGCGATACAGAGTGGGGGCAACGCGCCAGTTGTCCCACAGCCCACTACGGATGAAGTTGGAAACTCTTATGACATCGATCGCCTTCCCTTGTGGCATGACACGTAACGTCTCCATGGTGTTTTGCTCCTTTAAGGTGAGAGGAGTGGTAGAGAACCTTCCTACAAGGGAACACAAGTAATGAGCAATCAGCTCGTGACCAAGCATATCAAAATCACGAGAAAAGGATTGAACTTACGGAGCGGTCTGAACTATTGCTCGAGCGGACGACCCCTGCACCGAAAATACTTTGAATTCACAAGAGCCTAAAAGTAGTACTTCTGTAGAACTTGGAATCATCAGGCAGTTTACCAAAGCACTTCGACGACTTCATTTATAGACAACATTACTCTTCAGTCGAGGAGAGGCAGTAACTGGATCTGCCGCGGAGTCACTCTAACTCCAACCTCCTTGGCACTTAGAAGAATCATGAGGATGATCCTATATCCCTTAGGCCCCAACTGTGAGGGAGGAATCCCTAAGAGATCCAAGAACTCCCAAATCACGTCCAGTACCAAAAAACACACTCCAGTTTGGAGCATCCCACGATGTAAACAGATGAAACCAACAAGAGGTGACACAGGCGTCTGGTCGCCCGTTAGGAGATATAATGGCAGGTCCTCAGGAACCCCAAACTTTGTAAGGATTTCGGCAAGACCGGGCTTGGATAACAACCCATCTTCAAAAAATTTCAGAGCCTCAGCCAAGATAGCATCAATAAGAAGGTTTTCTTAAGCCATGAATAAGAAAAACGATCTTTTCAAAACAATATCTTTGAAAACGAGCAAAGTAGAAGAATCAGACTCTGTATTGTAGATATCTAAATAAAGGATGGTTTCCCGCCTCTTTTCCAATGAACCGACACACGTACCACTAATGCGGCGTGTGGTTCTAGCAAAGATTCAGACTCAATCATCATGAGTGGCGCATCCCTTCAGAGATGACTTAGCAAATTGATGTGATGGCCCACTAACTCGAGGGGGGTAGCTGATGATACATAAAACTGGTCACACTCCTGAGTCGTACACGTGTCATGATAATCTCTAGGAAATACAGACCCCAACATCAGCCCAACACTGAACAATCCCAAGTGATTCTAAGCCTGCTCAATTCAGTTCGCCACGCGGACCTGACTCTCACGACATGCTAGGCCCACACGTCTTATAGTTGTCCTCAATAACTATAAGCCTTCTTTAGGCAAGTATCTCGAGGATCTACTTCGGACAGGCATTTACAGCTGCTCTTTGCTCCCAACTAAAAAGTAAACACCAGAGTATCTTCCACACTGGGAAACTCCCTTCTACGAAATGCTCTTGAATTGGGAACTATCTCTTGCGTATCTAGGAGTGCAGAGCTAACATGGAACTTCCCTCCTACATCATGACTCTTAATTAGAGATCCACGACAATGATCTACCCCTACGATTGTCTTGCTAAACCAGGACTCCTTGCACTATAAATGAGACACGAGGTTGATAAGCTAAGGTACTTGAATTTAATTGCTTACATTACTATGGGTTGGATCAGTGTTGGGCTAACGCTTAGGCCTGTTATTTCTCGAGATCATCATGACACATATTCGATATAGAAGAGAGGATGTTTTGGTGCATCATCACTATGCTTGTTTTTTAAGTTTATATGTTAATTATGGTACTTGAATTGAAATGGTTTTTATGGTGTAGAAGTGGAAGTGACAGAAAGATTTGCTATTTTTGGTGCAGCTGGGAATCTAATTGCTTACATTACTAGTGTACTGCATGAACCCATGGCGGCCGTAGCAAATAATTTGAATGTTTGGGGGTTTGTTGCGTATTTAGGTGGATTTGACACAATTCAGATATTTCCTCTGAGTGTGTTATTTACATGTTAGTATTTGTTTAGTGTTCAAGAATTTGTAGAAAAGATTTGGAATTATGTCCATCTAACTCAGTTTGATGGTAATTTGAGTTGAAGTAACTTTCAGTAGAAATTAAAACTTGATGGAGTTGTGTTATTATTTGTGAGCAGTTCATTAGGTCAAGCTTGGTGACTATTTTTGGTTGAGTAATAGAAATTATAGCAATATATGTGATGAAAATTTTCTTCTTGTTTGTCTTGAATAAGTATTTTACTCGTCGGACGCCTCATGGGTGTTGAGGTCCAACCCATTAGGGTGGATCCAACTTTGGTAAGTAATCAAACATAATTTCAAGTTTGGTGGAATAAGGAAAAAAGGTTTTCAATAAGAAACAAAACAAAAATAAATAGAAACAAAGTTTTATTTGAGGCGGTGTTAATTAAATAGAAACAAAGTTCTATTTGAATATAGAAACAAAGTTCTATTTGAGGCAGTGTTAATTAAATAGAAACAAAGTTCTATTTGGCAGCTGGTTAATTAAATAGAAACAAGGTTCTATTTGGGTGGGTGCAAACAAGTATAAATAGGTGCATAATACAGATTTTTATGATATAGTATTTTCAAAAAAGTTGTTGCTTGAACAGAGAACATAGTATTGTCTTTGGTGTTTGGTGCGGTTGTGTGCGCGTGGATGGTGACTTTGTGTCTGATTCTTTGGGCGCGATTTTGTGCGATAAAGTATGACGCGTGGTTGTGATATCGACTTAGTTTTGTCGATTGATTTGGTAGAAGAAGTTGAAGGAGCTTTTGGGTTAATTTGATGTGAGGTAACCCGTGTTATTTACTCCTTGTATTACTCAAGCTTTGGGCAAAAATCTTGAAAAGTTATTGTACTTCTTCTTATTTGATTAGTGGATTATCTAGGATTTGCCCCGTGGTTTTTCCCTTCACATTAAAGGGTTTTCCACGTAAATCTTGGTGTCTCATTTATTATTGCTTTAGATTATTTCCTTGGTATTGTTTTATTGGTATTTGTCCCAACAAAGTGGTATCAGAGCAATTGTTGGGAGATTGTAAATTAAGAGAGTTGACATGGAAAATAACAACAATACAAGGATGATTAGCCTTAATGGCTCAAACTATGTTATTTGGAATGCCAAGATGGAAGACATATTATACTGTAAGGATTTGTACCCTCCAATTGAGGGAGATGCAGCTAAACCCAAGGATATGTCAGAAGAAGAGTGGAAGAAATTAAATAGAAAGACTATTGGTCACATCAGGCAATGGATAGATGATTCGATATTTCATCATGTGTCAGCTGAGACGTCTGCACATGCTCTTTGGACCAAACTCCATAATTTATATGAAAGAAAAACCGCTTCCAACAAGGCCTTCTTGATCAGGAAGTTAGTGAACTTGAAATTCAAGGAAGGTAGTTCTATTGCTGAGCACTTGAATGAGGTGCAAAGTGTGGTGAATCAGTTGTCCAACATGAAGATAGTGTTAGATGATGAAATGCAAGCACTATTACTTCTTAGCTCATTACAAGATAGTTGGGAAACATCGGTGGTGTCGGTTAGTCATTCGACACCGAATGGACAACTTCCCATTGAGCTGGTTACCGGTAGTTTATTTAATGAAGAGACTAGAAGGAAGTCTGCTGGTACTGATCCTTCCCAAGCACTTGTGGCTGAAAACAGGGGGAGAGAAAAATATAAGAAATATCATGGTTATGATAAGAACCGTGATAAGTCAACATGGAGATCAAAGTCAAGAGATAGAAGTTTTAAGTGCCATTATTGTGGTAAACCAGGCCATTTCAGAAAACAATGTTATAGTTACAAAAGAGATTTAAAAGAGGGAAAAGTGAAGAATGATGATAGTAAAGAAGCTACAGCTGCTTTTACTGATGAACACGTGGCTCTTTTGTATGGTGAAGGTGAATGTTTGCATGTTGCAAACGAAGGAAGCGAATGGATTATTGACACTGGTGCATCTTATCATGCAACCCCAAGGAAAGACTATTTCACTACTTATAGAGCATGAGATTTTGGCAGGGTGAAGATGAGAAACTCTAGCAACTCTAAAACAGTGGGAATAGGTGATGTGTGTGTCTAGACTAATACGGGTTGCACATTGACTTTGAAAGATGTACGTCATGTTTCTGATCTTCGTCTGAACCTGATTTCTGGACTTGTTTTGGATAAACAAGGGTATATTAATTATTTTGGTAATGGTGCATGGAAGCTTACGAAAGGTTCACTTGTTGTGGCAAAGGGTAAGGCGTGTTGCACACTATGCAAGACTCAGGTGAAAATGTGTAAGACTGGTTTGAATGCAATTGAAGATGGTTCTTCTACAAACTTGTGGCATAGGCGACTTGCACACATGAGTGAGAAAGGTATGCAACTTTTAGAAAATAAGAAATTAATTCCCTCCTTGAAAGATACTCCTCTTAACTCCTGTGATTATTGTTTATATGGTAAACATCATAGAGTTGCATTTCGTAGATCATCAAAAAGAAAATATGGCTTGTTGGATTTGGTTTACACTGATGTTTGTGGTCCCATTGAAGTAGAATCTCTTGGTGGTAGTAGATATTTCTTGACATTTATTGATGATGCATAAAAAAAGGTGTGGATATATTTTCTCATTTCTAAGATCAGGTTTTTCAGCTATTCCAGCAGTTTCATGCCAAGGTTGAAAGAAAAACATGTAGAGTTTTGAAGTATCTTCGCAAGGATAATGGTGGCGAGTACACATCAAAAGAATTTAAAGCTTATTGTAGTAAGCTTGGTATACGGCATGAAATGACAGTTCCTGGCATTCCACAGCATAATAGGGTAGCAAAAGAATGAACCAGACTATTGTAGAAAATGTGAGATGCATGTTTCGTATGGCTAAAATGCCAAAAGAGTTATGGTCTGAAGCTGCTAGTACAGCTTGTTATCTCATCAACAAGTCTCTTTCATTTCCTTTAGATGGTGACATTCCAGAAAGAGTGTGGAGAGGGAAAGATAGTTCATACTTTCATATGAAGGTATTTGGCTGTAAAACATTTGTTCATGTACCGAAGGAGAAGAGATTAAAGCTTGATGAGAAGGCATCTCCATGTATTTTCATTGGTTATGGAAATGAGCTGTTTGGCTACAAATTATAGGATCCTGAGCATAAGAAAATTATTAGAAGCATAGATGTGGCATTTTATGAAGATCATACCATTGCAGATTTTGAAAAAATTGAAAAGCCCAAGCAGATAAATAATGAGGTACCAGATCTTACACCACTTCCTCCTCCTTTGTCGCATGTTGAAAATGGGTGAGAAATGCCAGATGATATAGTTGGTGACCATATGCCAGAAAATGAAGTTGTTAACGATGATCATGTAGAAACAGATGAGACTGCACATGAAGAGCAACCCTTTCAGCACGAAATAGTAGAGCCTCAATTAAGAAGGTCTACCAGAGAGCGCCAACCTTCAAAAAGGTACCCCAATGATGAGTATGTTTTCCTTATAAAAGAAGGTGAACCAGAAAATTTTCAAGAAGTACTAGATCATAAAGATAAAGATAGTTGGATGAAAGCTATGCAAGAATAGATGAGTTCCTTGCATAAGAATAATACTTATGATTTAGTTGAGATTCCAAAAAGTAGAAAACCTTTGAAGAACAAATGGGTGTACAAATTGAAAAAGGATGGTGATGGAAAGAATGTGAAGCACAAATCTCGGTTAGTGGTAAAAGGCTTTGCGCAAAAGAAGGGGATGGATTTTGATGAGATATTCTCACCTGTGGTGAAGATGACATCCATTAGAGTGGTGTTAAGTCTTGCAGCTAGCCTGGATCTTGAAATTGAACAGTTTGATGTTAAAACTGCATTTCTTCATGGGGATTTGCATGAAGAAATTTACATGGCACAACCAGAGGGTTTTAAAGTGAAAGGGAAGGAAATGTTATGGTTGAAAAGATTGCTCAAGGAGCTGGGTGTGAAAATAAGTATGTGGCGCATTGTGATTGTCAGAGTGCTATTGAGTTGAGTAAGAATGCCACATACCATCACTACTACAAATATTAGCTTAGGTAACGCCACTTAGATAGCGCTTTTTTAAAGAGCTATCCAAGTGGGCACTAGGATAGCGCTTATTTGTCTTAAAAAATTAAAAAAAAAAAAAACACTACAATAGCGCTTTTAATTTTTTTTTTTCAGTTAAGCGCTATCTTAGTTATGTCTTAGATAGCGCTTTAAAAAACGCTATAGGAAAAAACGTTACCAAAGCTACCATAGCGCTTTCGAAGCGCTATCCTACTTATATTTAGTATAGCGCTTTATCCGTTAAAAAAAAATTCTTTTCTTTCTCTTTCTCTTTTGCTTTATCCTTCCTCTGTTTTTCTTATCTTCTCAAAGCAAACAACACAAGAAATGGGAGGTGGAGCAGTCATGCGAGCAGCGCGAAGGTTGCGGGGTTCGGAATCAGCGGTGGCCTACGAGGCGCCACTGTGACTCTCCCAGATCAAGCGGTGTCCGCCGCTGCACGCACCGTCACCAGGCCGATTGCGGGGGGCCTCGTGTCGTCAACGGAAGATGGCAAATCTGGGGTTGTGTTGTCTTCGCAGAATAGGGATGTTGTGGAGGAGGGTTGGGAGTTTGCTGGTGGGGAAGAGGAGATGTTTGCGACGAGGGATTCGATTAATCCTGTCAACAGACTTGTGTTCGGAAGTGCACCCAGTATGGAGGAGGCCATGGAGGCCACTTCTGACTTGAAAGAAGTGCTTGAAAAGTAAGGTTTTTATTTGAAGTTGTCTCTTTAGAACCGGGTTGGTTAAGCATGCTTTGGTTTTGAATGGGTTTTCATTAGTTTGGTTTTGATTTGCCTTTTGTGCCCTAATTTTTTGATTTTCTGAAACGAAATTGAATCATGTTTATGTTTACATGGGGTTTGATTGTTTTGGTTTATTTTTATGAAATTGACAATGGACTTTGATTATGGTGCTTAAGTTTGTGATTTTTTGTGAAACAGACTTGAACAATTTTGACCTAATGAATTGGGAATTTTGACCTAATGAATTGGGAATCTAATTTACAATGGGTTTCTTCTTATCAGGTGTTGGAGTTAGCAGGAAAAGCAGCGAGAGACAACAAGCAATCCAGAATAGTGCTAGGACACATACAATTGGCAGTGTGAAATGACGAGGAGTTGAGTAAGTTGTTGGGTGCAATCATTGCCAATCTTGCTTCATCGGGCTTTCTTCTTGTCGCTTTTCTTCACTTCACTCAATTTTGTTCACTTCAATCTTCCTCTCTTTCTAAGAATAGTTTTCATTCATATTTTGAAACAGTGAGTTGATTCGCTCAATAAATGATGACTTAGCCCAGGATTTTAACTCGAGGTCTCATTCCGTCGTCGCTCAATAAAGGTTGGACGGAAAAAGGGGCTCATAAATATGGAAGATTAAATGAACAGTCCTGGTGGGAGAAATGGGGAGAAAACTATGATGGAAGAGGAGAAGTCTTGAAATGGTATGCTTAATTTCATCATCTCCAGCTGATTTGCATGGGGTACTAACTTATGGACATGAATCACTATATAAAACATGCACATGGAAATTAGAGATTAAGGATGTTGAGTCCTTCCAAAATGATCAATAACTCTCCCAGTGTGTGGCAGTGTTATTGTTTAACGATGTCAACTGTGCAATGAGTAATGATATGTTGAGACATGGCTAGACACACTTAATGGAGATGTGTAGAGTAGCATATGAGTATTATAATATTTACAATTCTCTTTTTCCATGAACATAGTATTGATTTCATAGATCAATCATACAATAAGCATTTCATTAGCGAGAGTTTCTAACATTCATATATCATAGTCTTTCAATATGTTTTGTGACTTGAGTAAACAAAAGCATGTAGATCTCTGTGTTCACTTTTGAGTAACTAATGGACAGGCAATGGTTTTTATCAAATATTTACTATGAAGTATTTGTTTCCCTAGAGCTTTGCTTTTGACTATGTTTCACTTTCAGTCATCTTAAGCACAATTCTTTAATACTTTCACCTGGAAAGACTCCTAATGCCAGTATAGTTTCAAGTTAAAATTTCTGTTACTTTTTTAAATCGAGATGGTAGATTTATAAGAGTTATGCTATGGATAATGAAGGGATATGGGATCTTGCATTTTCCTTTTCTTTTCTCAGGACAGATAAGTGGGCAGAAACCAAACTGGGAACCAAATGGGGCGACAAGTGGGAAGATAAATTATTTTCTGGCATAGGTTCACGGCAAGGAGAAACATGGCATGTATCATCTACTGGTGACCGTATGCTACTCCCTTAGTCTTAGATTATATTTGATTCTTAAAAACTGTTTGTCTTTCTGTTTCTTTTTTTTTCCTCTGTTTCTCCAAATAGTTAAATTCAAGCCATGCCTCCAGGTTGGCAGAAGAATTATCAGGTACTAGACACCTCAATTGACCAATAATCCAAAACATGTGGCAAAAAATAAGTTAACAATTGCAAGAAAACTAGTCAGTACACAAGAATATGGTAAATGACATTTCCTAACTTATTGGTTGAGTTCACTCAGTTCTCCAATATTATGATGTTTTAAGATGAGCTCCCAATAAGTATATAGTGAGTCTGTGATTTTATAGTTCGCCGATTTATCAGTCAACATTCCTAATCCTGGAGGTGAAGTGGAGAAACATTAATTGAGAGTATCATTCATTAGATTGCAGCGATTGCACATATTTCCAATTGTTTCCAGCTTTCAGTGTAATCTCACGAAACACTAGATTTTCAGATATATGTTACAACTTATCCACATGGTTTAGGTGACCATGCTAGTTTAGATATTAGAGTTTGGTGTTCTATTAACTATATAGAAAAAAATGTGTTTTGTATAAATACCATTCATGTCTTTTTCGTTTAGATATTCGCTACCACATTTTATTGCCCAGTCGGGTCTATCTAGAAGGATATGTCTACTGTGCAATATAATACCTACCTTGTAAAGAAATAGTCCCGTCATGTAGATACAGTCAGTCCTGTACATTATATCTGAAGTACTAGGCAGGAAAAATGGGTTTAGTCTTCATTGAGTTGGTCTTTCATTTAAAATTAATTCAAAACCTTTGCTAGCTTGACATTTTCAATGAGTTAGGTAAGCTATAATAATATAAAAAACATCAACTAATTAGTGTTCTATTCTTTGTTCCAAACCTTTGTCTCAAATGACTCAGTATAAATAGTGAGCTCTACAAGCTTATCTTTCACAGCTAGAGCTCCTACTACTTCAGTTTAGTTATAAAGTACTGAAATTGTGAGGAGATAGCTATAATGGTAAACATCATTATCTTATTTGCTCTAATAACCATGGTGTTCACCTACTCTCCTACCTTTGCCTTTGATCCAAGTCCCCTGCAAGATTTCTGCGTAGCTGACCGTGCCAACTCAGGTACATATCCATTCAGTTTCTGATACATGGAATTCTTGCATTAAATGTTTGAGAATGTTGTCAGTTCACGTTGGCTAATTTTTGTGTCATTATGGATCTGACGGTAATTTGTTATATATCCTTGATTAAATAGTGGTTTGTGTTTCTGGTGCATTGCAGTAAAAGTTAACGGCTTTGTCTGCAAGGACCCGAACATGGCTAAACCAAGTGATTTCTCTTTCTCGGGCCTAGACAAGGTTGGAAACATTTCAAAAACCACAGGATCTGCTGTGACTCCTGTCAATGTAGCTCATATAGCAGGGCTCAACACTCAAGGAATTTCACTGGCTCGTATTGACTTTGCACCCTATGGGATCAACCCTCCACACACGCACCCACGAGGCAGTGAGATCTTGACTGTACTAGAAGGTACTCTCTATGTTGGCTTTGTCACCTCCAACACCGAGAATCGCCTAATTACCAAGGTACTTAAGAAGGGAGATGCATTTGTCTTCCCAATAGGCCTCATTCACTTTCAAGCCAATGTTGGACATGGAAACGCAGTTGCACTCGCTGCATTGAGCAGTCAGAATCCTGGTACGATCACTATTGTTTAGTCTGCATCATACTGTATGTACACCACTCACTCCACATATTTGTTTATTTATTCATTTGTAGAGCTTCTATATTTGTGTGATTTCAGATTCTTAGTGTATATTTTTTGGGATCATAAAATTTAATGTGTATTGAACAGGTCGTAAGATTGCACGTAATGTGGTTGCCATGGCCACTGGAGATGCACCATCTGAAGTTGCAACAACCGAGCTGCCTGAGATTTTTAAAACCATTCAAGAAGGGGTACGAAATTATCTTTTCAGCTGGGCTTTGACATTTTGTGGTCCTTGTGGATATTAAGTTGAAGTATTGATATGTATGATATAGTGCAGATGTTTCTTTTATATGTTTATTACTTGATTACTATTAACAATCTCTCTAATGGATTAAAGGAATGAAATATAGTTGGACCTTTAGTCATTTACATTTATCTTACTGATACAAAACCCTTTGTGTTTGGCAGTGGTTTGCATATATATAGTAGCAGTAATAGGTGTGTTCTTGTATTTCAGGTTAAGATTTATATACCGACTTAGTTTGTGTGTGTGTTGTTATACTTATACAATGCCATGATGCAATTTCAGGTTATGCGAGGATACAATTTGAAGTGGCGGTAGAATCTGAGAAACATTCAGCGGTGCCGCAATGTACAGACAAAGTTAGGACTGTAGGAGAAGCTGTTGGCCATTTCATTTCGTGGCCAAAAAAGCCGGTGTATATATATGATAGTATATTAACAATTTTGTATGAATGCTTAAATTATATTTTGAATGAGTGAGAAACAGTTAGTTATCATGTTGTGTCTTTATTGATTGATTGAACGTTGTCATTATTATATTAAATATTATATTTAGCTATTAAATATTATATTTAGCCCAGAAAATCGGTATCGGAAAAATAGAAAAAACAAATCAAATAACTTAGATAGCGCTCAAATTAGCGCTATCTAAGTTTAACATATATACTACAATAACGCTTCTTTAAGCGCTATCTAAGAACAATCTAATTACTTCCATAGCGCTTATTTACGCGCTATCTTAGCATATAAACAAATCTAATTTTAAAAAATCATTTAAATTAAATAGCGCTTAACAAAGCGCTATTCAAGCTAATTTAAAAAAAAATTAGCGCTTACATAGCACTTTAGAAGGCGCTATTGAAGTTAATTAAAAAAAAAAAAACGCTTAGATAGCGCTTTTTAAAGCGCTATCTAAGCGAAGCGCTATTCAAGTACGCGCCTTGCATAGCGCTAAAAAGCGCTATCTAAGCCTATTTTTAAGCGCTATGCAAGCCTATATTTGTAGTAGTGCATGGACTTACCAAGCATATTTATACACGTTACCACTAGATACGTGATGTGCTTGAGAAAAATTGTTTCTAGGTTGCAAAGATTCATACTAGTGAAAATCCTTCCGATATGATGACAAAAGTAGTTCCAAAAGGAAAACATGAGTTCTTTAGAGAACTCATTGGAATGGCCTAATATGATTAGGCAGTGATTCTTCCCTAATGGTTTGGAAGGGGAGATTTGTTGAGGTCCAGCCCATTAGGGTGGATCAAACTTTGGTAAATAATCAAACATAATTTCAAGTTTGGTTGAATAAGGAAAAAAGTTTTTCAATAAGAAACAAAAACAGAAATAAATAGAAACAAAGTTCTATTTAAGGCGGTGTTAATTAAATAAAAACAAAGTTCTATTTTAATATAGAAACTAAGTTCTATTTGGCAGCTGGTTAATTAAATAGAAACAGGGTTCTATTTGGGTGGCTGCAAACAAGTATAAATAGGTGCATAATACAGAGTTTATGATATAGTATTTTCAGAGAAGTTGTTGCTTGAACAGAGAACATAGTATTCTCTTTGGTGTTTGGTACGGCTGTGTGCGCGTGGTCGGTGACTATGTGTCTGATTTTTGGGCGTGATTTTGGGCGATAAAGTGTGATGCGTGGCTGTGATATCGACTTAGCTTTGTCGATTGATTTGGTAGAAGAAATTGAAGGAGTTTTTGGGTTAATTTGATGTGAGGTAACCCGTGTTATTTACTCTTTGTATTACTCAAGCTTTGGGCAAAAAGCTTGAGAAGTTATTGTATTTCTTCTTATTTGATTAATGGATTATCTCGGATTTTCCCGTGGTTTTTCCCTTCACATTGAATGGTTTTCCACGTAAATCTTGGTGTCTCGTTTATTATTGCTTTAGATTATTTTCTTGGTATTGTTTTATTAGTATTTGTCCCAACACTGGGCACCTTTCAAAAGCTTTTGTTGGATTGATTGTGAGGCTAATGAAATCTAATCGAGAGTAATGGTAGTCTGAGCTAAATAAGAATCATAAGATAACTCTGCAAATAATAGAGCAAGAAATAAGTCGTATCGATCAAATTAATGAATCCGATTAATTATTGTCAACTGTCAACCCAAACCATGAACATGTTTGAACCTTCTACAAAAATTTCTTAAGAAGCAATGCATATATATGTATGACTGACTTGCATTTTTCTTCTTTTAGTTTGGAAGGAAATCGAACAAGCAACGTCCTGCTGAAAATTCACTGACTCGGGTCATGCAAGTGTTTGCTGCAGCTGCTCGTAAATGACATCTTTTATGCATCCAAAATCTAGTCTCCAATAAATTAAACCTGCAAAACAATTGTTAGATTGCCGAAGACCACCTTTTTGGTGGCCGAAGGCACTCCGATGCTTAAATCAGTAACTCAGTTGGAGATGGAGATAATACTGGACAACTTAGTTAAAATTGCATAGCTTTGTTGAATGTTTTCGTTATCTTTTATAATGATCGTAGTTAATTCCTTGCATGACTTAAGCATGTGAGACGCAACGAGGGGAGATGTTCTCTGTAACAGTCTCCTCTTTTATGAAGATGCGTTCGTGGAGGCAAAACTCTCTCCACGACTCTTTTTTCTATGTAACCTTCCCTTGGGGGAGAACTTTATCGAGCCTGGATTTGGGTCTCTGACTGTGGTTTGTTCTAGCGGGCCTGTTTGAGCTTTTTCTTACCATATTTGCCATTTTTGGGCTTTGTACTTCGGCCTGGTCCTGGGATACTTGATTCTCGTGATGTATAATTTCTACCACATGTATGGTTGTGATGTTGGTCTTATTTGATGTATCATCAGCTACTCCCTCTTAATTAGTGGGCATGTTCACGTGGTCACTAACTGTATGACGGTTGGATTTTTTTTTCCATTATCACAACATATTTAATGTTGTTACTAAGTGTTTGGTGTTTTTGTCTCTCCGTTTTCTCATATGTCTTTTTAGTTCAACGTGATTTCTAGGATTTCGTGTGTCGTCATATCTCGTACATGTTTCCATGAGTGCCTCTTTTATCCCTTTAAAGGGGAAGAAGTTGGTACAATATATTTTCTTTTACGTTTCCTTCATTCTTGGTTGTTGATGTCCTCTTCTTTTATTTTCGTCTCATAACAATGTCAAGCTTCAGGTTTTGAGTGGTGACGTGCTTAGTGCTTGCGAAGCTTGCTACTTACCTAAGCGAGCGATGCTAGCAACTTTGGATAGCATTTGTCATGACTACTCCATACCAACTGATCTCGAGATCATCCTCTTTGAAGAGGGCAATAGCCCTTGTTGTCCAAAGATTGGATATATCGTTTTGTACCCCGGCATGTTTCATTTTGGTTTCACGCTTCCAGCTCTTGAGATTGTTTGGGAATACCTAGTGATGCAGTCAATTTTTGGTCCTTTCCTGACCTTGACCTGCTGACCTACACATGGGCACATGGAACGCACGTGAGCCGCGAACCACCGTTGTGTTAGCCGATGACACTCTGATGCTAAAGTCAAACAAGGATCTAAGGAAGGCGTAATGCTATAAATAGGGAATTTGTAGCGTACGTTAGCTTACCAACCTCATGTTTTATTTATAGTGTTGGAGTCTTGGTTCGACTAAGTCATTGGTGGCGTAGTTTAGGGAAGGGAATCTTCGTGGTGATCATTCTCTAATTAAGAATTATGTTGTGAAGGGAACTTTCCCTATTAGACTTGTGTTCCTAGATACGCGGGAGATAGTTCATAATCAGAGTGTTGTCCATAGATAGAAGTTTCTATGTGTGACGTATTCTCTGTTATTTACTTCCTAGTTGGAAGCAAAATGATGCTATCTTGCCTGTCCGAAGCTGATACCTGACATATTTGCCTTAATAGGGCTTACGAATATTGGGGATAGTTGTGAGATGCGTGGGCTTAGTAGGCTATAATATTTAGGGATGGCAATGGGGCGGATTGGGGGCGATTTGAGCAAATCCTTTTCCACCCCGTCAGGAATAGCGGATCCCCAAATCCGCTCGCCAATCCGTTTATCAATTTATTTAAAAAACCATAACCGCCCCATACGGATTGGCGGATATCCGCCCCACCCCGCAAATTCGTTTATAGGTTTGTGATTCTGAGAGCCTTGAGAGGTGAGAGCCCTACAGGTGAACAAAATTCTTGTTGCTTTCTAACATTGGTCTCTTTGCTCCACCGTCCTAGCTTATCATCGTCTCCTGAATGGCCGAATCGACACCATCCCCTAAACATTGACTATCTTTCACCCCAACACCTGATCAAGATAAGATCTTTTATGGTCACAAGCAAACACACAAATCATACAAACATGAATTTTTATTGGCCAAAGACTGAGTATTTTACTCATTCACTCACGATATTTGGTAGCCAATATCCAGATCTGCCCCTTATGGATGCAAAAAAGTCGTCAACAAGATTAGAAAATTTGGCCAATTCTTCTTCTTGAGTAGGGTTGAGAGAATGAGATGAGAGACCGGAGCCGCACTGCCGTAGATGTTGAGAGAGTGAGATCACTGAGATGGGAGGGTTGAGGGAGTGAAATGGGAGGTGAGAGTCGCAAGCCCATAGCCCAGAGGGTTGACTAAGACCAGGGTTGAGAGAGTGAAATGAGAGCCCAGAGCCGCACTGCCACAGAGGTTGAAAGAATGAGATCACTGAGATGAGAGGGTTGAGAGAGTGAAATGGGAGGTGAGAGCCGCAACCGTAAGGGGAGGATGGTTGAACTTGAAAGTGAGACGAGGGATGAGATCTAGGGTTTTCTGATTTAGGGTATTCTTTCCTTTATATAGTCAAGGGCATTTAAGTAATTTCCTAGGTTAAACGGATATCCGTGGGGCGGATATGGAAAATTCGTATGGGCCCCGAATAAGAAATGGATACATTTTGGATATCCGTATCCACTCCATCCTCCATATAGCCTGAACCAAATCCACCCCAAACGGGGCAAGTAGGGCGGATATCTGTGAAAATTCGCCCCACTGCCATCCCTAGTAATGTTTTGGGTCCATCTAGCAGACTCCGTTGTGTGGGCTTGAAACCGCTTGGGCCAGATCAGTTTTGGCTGACGCTTGGGCCTGTTATTCTTCGAGATCATCAAGACACGTGTACAATGTAGGAGAGAGATCGTTTCAATGCATTGTCAACTGCTCCCCCTGAGTCAGTGGGGCGACTAGTCGATCTACTGAATCTCTGAAAAGTAACTGTACCATCGTGATGATTGAACTCGAAACGTTGTCTCGAGCGACGCATAACATTAGTGGATACGCAACTGCTCAAAGAGAAGATGTACGGTTTATATTCTCTATAAATAGTCATCGTTCTAAAAAAGATATCTTTTGTTTTTTTATGCGTTTTGTTTTCTTTTGTGTGATTGTGCTTCTATAGAGCTTGATTTGCACTTTCTATTGATGGTGGATAACATTGAACTTTCTTCCAAGTAGGAGTTGTCTTATACTTGCCTCAAGCTTTTCGAGAATAGTTTGGTTGATGAAACCGAGTTAATCAAGCTTCAGAGCATGTACCATGTTTCTAGGGATCTGAAAATCATTCATGCGTTTGCAACTAGGGCTCCATCTTAACCCCCTCAAGGGTATATAGGGTTGCACCGGGGCATGTTTGAATCTGGGCTCCAATTCCCAGTGCCAGACAACGTTTAACGTTTCTTTTTTTTCTTCTTAAGCCACTCGCTCAAATGGCCCTGAGCCAGTTTAGGATGTTGATTGTGATCCTTCTTAGAGTGCACGATGTTGGCCTTCGTCTTACCCCAGTGATAGTTCAACATTTGACTGCCACTCAGTCGGATTCTGGGGCATTTGCATATCAGTGTTCGAAAAAGCGCTAGGCGCTGGGCGGGCGGCGAGCAGGTGCCTAGCACCCAGGGGCCTAGGCGGACGCCTAGGCGGTCTTAGGTTTTGTATTATAACTTTAATAATTTACAAAAGTTAAAAATAATACCTTATCAATTACATCCAATTTAATGCCAAAATACATATGCAAAATTTAAAAACATGAAAAATTAACAATCATGAACAAAATTTATTAAAACTCAAATGACTGAAGTTGGTCATGATGGGTAATTTATATAAAATTGAATTTGTAGACAAATATCCAAACCTAATCTTTTATTTTTCTTCAAATTGCATGAATAACCTCAGTTATGTTTGATAAAATCTACATTAGTAAAATAGGTACTGGCAGATCCTTCGAGAATTCCATTAAGTAATCATCCTTTGCTACATTTAGACATAGAGTACATAAAAAATAATTAAATAGTTTATTTCTAAAAAGAAGAAAGAAAAATAAAATTAGAACACAATCAGCCTTATTAAAAATAAAATAAAATCGCCCAGACCGCCTAGGCCGCCCAGACCCCGCCTAGGCTGCCCAGACCCCGCCTAAATCCGCCCAGACCCGTCCAGACTGCCTCGAGAATAGTTTGGTTGATGAAACCGAGTTAATCAAGCTTCAAAACCTGTACCATGTTCCTGGGGATCTGGAAATCTTTCATGCATTTGCGACTAGGCCTCCATCTTAACCCCCTCAGGGGTTGCACCGGGGCATGTTTGAATCTGGGCTTCAATTCCCAGTGCCAGACAACGTTTAACGTTTCTTTTTTTTCTTCGCAAGCCACCCGCTCAAATGGCCCTGAGCGAGTTTAGGATTTTGATTGTGATCTTTCTTAGAGTGCACGATATTGGTCTTCATCTTACCCTAGTGATAGTTCAACATTTGACTGCCACTCCGTTGGATTCTGGGGCATCTGCATATTGAACAATCTAGTTTGCTTGCGTCCGGTAGTGGATAACATTGAGACTTGGGACAAGTATTGGATTATAGCTTCAGAAAATTCCTCATACTTCAGGCTTGGAGGGAGTCGACTCCCCAGATTCTTCCAGTTTGACCTTAGTAGGTTTCTTCGTAGTTGTCTTATCCTTTTCCTACCAGATATAGTGCTGAATTGGCACGTCGTTTCTCACCGAGGAGGAAGAACGGAAAAAAGGGAGCTTAATAAACTCCCATTGAAGCATGTCAAAGAAGTTATAATGCCAGGTAATGTCATACAAAGCGGATTGCTCCGGTGCTCCCATGATGCCTTGTTGCGCCCAGTTCGCTAACCGAAGAAGTTGGGGGTAGTCATTCGAAGAAAAAGAGCCTGGCTATTCCCAACCAGACTAAGATGGTTGAGTTGGAGGCGAGCGTGCCTCCTATTGTTATTCCAAAAAGGAGGCGGCTCTCCAATCGTGCAGCTTCTTCTTCCAAGCTGTCGTCCTTGCCAGATAAAGAGGTGGCTGTTGCGAGGTGAGAGTTACCTTCATTTGCTCGGGAGGTGATGTCAGGGAATTGTCGTCTCTCGCTAGATCTTGTTATCCCCCTATTGCCTTAGAGGGGGTGCATTGGACCAGGTGTTAATGTTATGAGTCACCATGGGTCCGTGGTGGAGGATCGTGCTCTTGAGTCGCATGGTTTTGTCTTATTGCACCCTGATGCTCACGAGATAGTTTTTGCTCAGGAGAAGGCTTTTGCAGACCTGCACATGTCATATTCAAATGTTTTCCACCGGGTGGATTCCTTGATTGATCGACTGTATGATGCTGGTGTTGCTGCGGAATTGGGGGTCATGTGGGTCGCGACATTTGCGTCTGAAGCATAATTGGTAATCATAAGGGACAACGGAGGTTAGCCGAATCCGATTTTGCTTTTACCCGAGCAGACTTGGGACATTAATGAGCTAGGACGCTTAAAAAGTGTTGTGGACAAGTGGTCGTCCAATCTGCAGACTCAGATTGGTGAGAGGAAGCAAGCCGAGACTAAATGGGCCCTATACGACACAATTTGAGTCTGAAGTTGTTGAGGGACTTGCCGCGTTTGCGAGGCAAAATGCTTATTGTTAGAAGAGCGTTCGCACTATGCCACCTTGGCAGGTGCAGTGGACTTCGGTGCTTTGGGATGGAGGCCGCAAATCTCATATGAGGTTGTTTGGGGCAAATTACAGTTTCTGGAGCTTATCAAGGAAGAACACCCCGACATTGACCTTGACTTTGCCTACTATAGGAGGGATGCTTTTGGAACCATCATGCAACAAGAAGGTCCTCGCTTCTTGGGACAGGCTATTGAGGAAATCTTTTTGTTTCAGATCATCAGTCGTCACTGACTGGGCTTGTCTAATCGGATTTGGTGGTCATTGTCTATAAAAGAGCAATGATCCTTGGCGAGTCGTCATCACCAGTTGTGAGAACGTTGACTGGACTCCCACTTATTTGGCCATCATCTTCATCTGTGTGTAGAGAACTAGGCGTCGAACACGATAAGTCGTCGTCATCAGTCGTGAATTGACTAAGCTTACTAGGTCAGTTCGGCGATCATTCACTACAAGAAAAAAGTCGATTAATAGCGTTTCAAAAACGCTATGGTAGGATACCATAGCGTTTTGGTAAACGCTATGTCAGCCGACGCTATAATAGACCCAGGGGCTATTATAGCGTTTTAAAAACGCTATGGTAAGTTTGGCTTTTATAGCGTTTCAGAAACGCTATGGTAAAGTCTACCATAGCGTTTTAGCGTTTTTAAAACGCTAAAACGCTATAGTAGGCTCTATTGTAGCGTTTGGTAGAGAATACTATAGCGTTTCTGAAACGCTATGGTAGAGTCTACCATAGCGTTTTAAAAACGCTATAGTAAGTATACATAGCAAATTTTTTTTTTTTTTTTTTTTTTTTTTTTTTTTTTGGCATGGCTCTTAAGAAAGACTCTGATATGAATGATATGCAATTCCATGCAAGCCTGATAATGTATGTTTCAAATAATCTTCTCACATATTCAAGAAAGAAATAGGTCATTCCATACACTAACCATGTTATCGGTTTTGTTCTTGACATTATGTTCCGTGTAACTTTCATTGTTCCAAAACATTCTCCCTATGTTGTTAAATATACTACAGAAAGGTACTTCATAATATATGGCTAAGTACACCCTTTACAATCATATTTTTCTGGAGTGGAAACTAAAATGCACACAAAGGCTTTACTTTTTCCCACATTTGAAGCCCTTGGGTCTTTGTTGCACTTCCAACTTTTCATTGAAAATGCATGGAAGAACTTCCTCCAATAGAAAAAAATCAGCTGCTTTAATAATGTCCTGTACAAGGAGAACACGCACCCTCCATCCCTTTTCGGAAAGAATAAACTGGAAAAGATCTTCAGTCGCACTCACAACTGAATGCATATCAAAGTACTTCCATCCCATGACATTTGAAGCATTTGCTGCAGAATCATCGGGAGGTTTTGCAGCAGAATCATTGGCTGGATCAGATATAGCTGCTATCTAGAATAGAGTATAGTGATTAGAATTATGGATCTTGGTCTTAAGTACATGAACAACAGAATTTGATATTGGAATTTCCAATTAATGAACGATGTCTACAAGCAATGGATGTTCTTACTTCTCAATTATAACTGTCCATTAAATAAATGCTCACAGGACGCCTATAATTGTGACTTTTTGTAGAATATAATGATCTTATTGTATAAAACATCAAAAAAGCCTACACGTCAAGGCAATACGCACCAAGTAATTGTATGTTCAAGTTCAGAAATAACACTAACCAACAAAATTGACAATTCTTTGCCCCAATTTTTATGTCTCAATGCAGCATAATTAGATTAAAGTTTAAATAGACAAAAGATGTGTATGTAACAAAGGTGGTAGCTCTGTCAATATGAAAACTACTCTGGTTGTGGGAATACTGGAGTGCCAACCTAGAATACAATGTGATTTTTTCTTTCATTGTTCCCCCCTAGGATGCATTTCCAGTTAAGGCTTGATCCATATATGTATGTATAAGCAAAAACAAAAGAAGCAAATCGAGATAATCAAAATGAAACATATAAATAAGCAACTCATGAAACAAAACTGTTGGTAGGTTAGAAAATGCTGGGGAAGTGTGCTACTAGAAAATCGATTGGGGGCAAATGCTACTAGAAAATATGTTGTAATAGAAAATGTCGGCATAGCTGTAATAGAAAATGTCTGCATTCACATTTGATCTTACAAAAAAAAACTGAGAAAGGTGAGCATATAATGACGGACTTTTCATAATATAATGCTTGCAGGAAATGATTACTCGATATGATTTAGAAGAAAAACGTGAAATATTCCTTACTAGGCGTTCTAGGCGGTTCCACCGTATGGAGCCATTGTTGCGGATAAGAAGCTCCCTTAGTATTTTCCTCATATAAGAATTTGGATCTGCAAGAAGTCTTGCAACAACAAATGGATAGGCACTCTCTATAACTTTAAAGTCGGGATCCAATGCTTTGGCAGTCCCTTCCAGTGATCCCAAAGATCTGATTACCAGTGCATAATCTGGAGGCAGAGAGAAATTGAACTCGTACATAACATCATACAGATGATTCATTACACCCTGAAACAAGTAGAAAGAGTTCAAGAACTACTTAATACTTTGGCTACCAAATTCAATAGAAACTAGTAGAAATGTCGAGAAACAAGGTGTGCTTCTATATAAGCTTCTTTTGGAAGGAAAAAAAAAAAGTAAAAAAAATAGATAAATAACACTGACCTGAAATCTTGGGATGGCCGAGTCTCATCACCAAAGGATGCTCGTAAAGCATCTGAAACGGACTGTATATCAACTCCATCAGGAATAAATCCAAGAGAAAGGAAGTCATTTGCTAAGCCCAGAGAATCGCGGTTAACATAATGCACGAGCTGAAACACAAAAGTTATAACACAATTACAAGTAGGTCGACATCAAATGCACATACTGAATTACCTGGGATACCCTCCTGCAGTAGAGAACATTCCCCAAGCACGGTACTAATATTCAAGGAATATTCAGTCTTCATTCCTCAAGCAGCTATTACTACTACTACTACTACTACTACTACAACGTAAGAATAGATATGTAAGCAAAAAGAAAACTCCAATTACATGGTCAATGAGTTCCTTCCGATTCAACTCTGCCTTTCTCAAACGAACAGCATCTGTGAGCTTGATCCCATCAATCCATTCCATTGTAAGTACAGCCTTCCGTGTCAGGTTCCAATAAATTTTTGGCACCTTAACACAGTTTACCTTCTTGCTACCAGGATAATCAGCTGTGGGCTTCCCTTATCTACTCCATAACAATCCACATATCTCACACCTCGCCTAGCCATATCTTCTAACAAGTTGGAAGTTTTTAGAGCTGAAACATTTAAAATTTTGCACCAAGGTTATAAATGAGAAAGGAGCAAACAATCCCCACTTGAAGCTGAAACACTGAAGTCAGTACTTACCAGAGTATACTCCACCATTTCCATCAGGAGCCTTTGCAACCTGTTGTTACAGAATCAGGTTCAGAGAATTAAACTTCCTTAATGAAATGTTTCATTAAAAACTTCCTTAATGTCATGCATACATGTTGTCCACTAATTGTACAATGTACTATAGTGAAGGATCAAACCAGATAAGAAATCAACATAAACATTCGATGAAGAAATCAACTAAGCCATCCAAGCATTCCCAAGAGGTTATGGTAAGTCCCGTCTTCATTGTATAACGATTTTTTTTTAACAGAAAGAAGACTAATTACAAGAAAGATGGTGGAAAATTTAGCCATGCCGAGAAACAAAGCAAACCATAAAAAGGACAATAACGCCTATTGAAAGGAGCTCATTCAACCAAAAATCTTCCCTCTAAGCTCTGTGCCTAATTAGATAGGACCAAGCCTGAGGTTTTCAAGGCCCAGGTGAACTTACAAATGGCCTGCCTACTGTGGGACGGTGAGTTCTTTTGAAATGGTAAGAATGTTTGTAGGAGCAGGAGATCATGTTACGATAATTGATAAGTACATCTTCTCTGAAAGCATGAGATAAAAGCTTATGCCCCAACAAGGGCGGATCTACATCCCTTAAAATTTGTAAACGCAACATTTTTAATAGGGAATAGTAGTCAAAAGTAGTGAATAGTAGCTAATGTTACCCCAACCCACCCCCCCCCCCCCCCGGAACATCCAAGCTCCGCCATTGTGCCCCAATATATATAGAAATTATGGGTTTTGTCTTCTTTGAAAGGTAAAGATAACATAGCCAAAAAGATGTATGGAGGATAAGAGGGTTCAAATGCATATATAGAAACAATTACTTTAAAACTTAATGTTATAACCATTTATTTTTATTTTTTTTCTAATTGATATTTTGTTGGAAAGTGCTTGATCAAGCATTTCAAAGGAAGACACTAATTGACATAAAATTCTAAAAGAGAGACATACATGGTGCTGAAAGCACATGCTTATCGAAGGTATGTTTTAGGCATGCTAATTTGTCAGAGGCAAGTGAATATTCTTGTCAAAGAAATGGAACAAGCCTGTAGAAGGCGTATGCTAACATGCAGTAATGTTTATTTGTACACGTTTCAGTACACAAGATCAATTGGTTTAAGTTTGTCAATGTCGTATTTATAACACATGCTTGTCCATTTCAAGTTACACAGTGCAACATAAATAGAAATACCCCACAAAGGAAAGCATACCTCTCACTAGAGCCCGCACAATTTCCAGATTCAAAGATGTCACCTGCAACAATAGAAACAAGCACAACATCCAATTTCTACCAATCATGAAGTGTTTACCATTTGAGGAGACTGCGGATGTATTTATGAGCTCCATGTAAGAGCATTTACTAGTCCACAGTAAGGTCAAATAAAAATTAGAAACAATAACAAACTACTATTATTATGACCAACATAAACAATTGCATCCCAACTCTAAAAAGGTTCATTCATCATGGCTAAAGGCCAACGCAATTAGACAAGATTCTCAAGGCTAGTGATCCTCAAACAAATGAGTCTTCTCACATTGAAACTATTATAAACGTGAAAACCGTATCTCAAATATGGAATCCATGACACTGAATGCTCAATCATAATTTCCCAAGTCAATCAAGATTCCAACGGCTTAAAAACAAAGACAATGATAAATACTGGCCTAGAATAGTTTTTAAAAACTATAGAATTTTCAGACGACCAAATAATTAGATCCCTTCAATTGTATATTCAGGATAGCGAAACAAGTCCCTAGATTCGAGAAGCTCTCAGAATATACATATAATGTATGTGTGCCTTAGAAAGAGCTTTTTTGATGTCAGCGACTAATTTTTGCTGGCGGGTTGAATTTAGAGTATAGGTGACAAACCAGTTCCCCCGTGACAAAATGTTGCTAGCTTGAGCCCGCACATCTTGTAACCCTAGCTCACTCCATTAAAAAAAATAAAAATTTATGATAGAAATGGTCTTACAGAGATTCAGGTAGCCACAAAACCAGCCTTAACAAGAGGCAACTGCAGTCCTTCTTTGTGAACCTCAGAGCTACTAGCCTGAAAGTGCCCAAGAGAACCTAAACCCAATAACAATCAAGTATTATTTATGTTAAACACGTCCATGTGCTACATTGCACCTCAATAGGGTATGCCATGTAGTTTACAATTCTTCAATAGTGTATGGATGATAGTTCATGTAAATGTTACCTATAGGAGATTGTTCATAATTATGGTCCCATCACCAACATTTGCCTGAACTATGTTCAAGAATGATGTACGGTTCAAACGGAGTAATTGACTCAATCTTTTGGTGCGGACAGTAAACAGCTGTGGCCTGTAACACAGTACTCCAATCTCTCCACAAAGATCCCCAGTTTTTGCCTCTCCTACAACCTGCAAACATCAACCTGCACCATAAACACACCCACCGTGAAGGGGAAACAAAAATGTAGAGAAAAAAAGGGTCAGTCTCACCTTATACTTGTGGTATCCGTCACATGCCACATCTCCATTGCTTTTGTCAGGCATGTAACCTGATCACATTAACTAAATTTTCAGTCAGCAATTTACTTAGTAAAACTTTACTCAGAAAGTAGAACAAAAACGGATTTACCAGCATGAGTGAAAGTGTCCCATATGCTGGGTGTTCTTCCATCCTCTGCTACTGCTCCTTCATACTGAAAACATACAACGAATTGTGATAATTCCAGGTTTGGTTATTGCGGGATGTGCTGAAGACTTTAACCAATTGTTCCTTCAACATGGCGGACATTTCGACATCCAATCTCGCCGCATCCACCTGGAATTAACCCTTGCAACGGAAATCGGAATCGGTGGCTGCCCAATATAAAATAACACCAACCCATAAACCCTAATATCGAGAAATTAAAAGGGGTGAAACGAAACAAAAAAAAAAAACAAAAAAAACACCCATTTCTTTGTAAGAGAAGATACCGGAGAGGAGTGAATGAAGGACTTCCATTGACGAAGTAGCCTCTGGTAAACGTTGATCCAAGCATCCTCTAAGGGAATAGGATCGATGGAGTTGGAAGACGAAGCAGGGGTTTCTCTCAGCATCTCTGTTCTGCTTTGGTTCTCTGATCTAATTGAGAGAAACAACAGAGAATAGAGGGAGGGATAAGTTGGGTCTCCACTCTGCTGCTGGGAACACTCAGACAGAGAGAGGAGTGAGCAGAGTTTAACAACTTTTAGCGGAGGAGAACGCGAGTAGCAGAGGAGAAGGAAGGCGAGTAGCAGAGGAGAAGGGAGAGAGGCAATAAGTAGCAAAGGAGATTTAGGTTTCACGAAGCGAGGGAGAATCACGCACTATCAAATATTTGGGCGTTTTAAAATCCCGCCAAAGAAATGCTATTAGAAATGTCATCAAATAGGATTTGTGGTGTAGTTATAGCGTTTTGAGAAAAAACGCTATAAACATATGCTATAAAGTATGACTTTTCTTGTAGTGATTGTCTTCTAGAATAGCAGTGATCCCTTGGCGAGTTTTCATCATCAAGTGTGAGAGCCCTAACTAGACTCCCACTTCCTCAGACATCAACATTCGTGCGTAGCGAAATAGGCGTCGAGCACCAGAAGCCGTCATCATCAGTCGTGAACTGACTAAGCTTACCTGGTAAGTTCAGGTATCATTGTCTGTAGGAGAGCAATGATCCCTTGGCAAGTTGTCGTCATCAGGCGTGAGAGCGTTGACTAGACACCCATTTCCTCGGCCATCGTCATCTGCATGCAATAGACTAGGCGTTCGGGCACTAGAAGTTGTCGTTATCAGTCACGAACTTACTAAGCTTACCTGGTAAGTTTGGCGATCATTGTCTGTAGAAGAGCAATGATCCCTTGGTGATTCGTCATCATCAGGCATGACAACGCTGACTAGACTCCCACTTCTTCGGCCATCCTCATCCGCACGCGACGGACTTTGCGTCGGGTACCCAAAGTTGTTGTCATCAATCGCGAACTGACTAAGTTTACCTGATAAGTTCGACAATCATTGTCTGTAGAATAGCAACGATCCCTTGGTGATTCATCATCATCAGGCGTGAGATCGCTGACTAGACTCCCACTTCTTCGATCATTGTCATCTATGGACTAGGCATCAAGCATGATCGCTTGGATCTGGTCATAGAGGGGATGATTGCACGTCGTGTTGGTCGTAATCAACAACAGTGGAAGTTTAGTAAAAGCAAATATTTTTATTGATAATATTTTTTAGGTGCTCTATATTCCATGGTCGTTTAAGTCTATTGATGTTTATGTCTTCCAACCAGTATGTCCTCGGCCTGTTGACATTGGTTGTTTTATAGGGTCCTTAATTTGGGTTCAACTTTCCCGTGCCAGCTTCTTTGATGTTCTGCTAGGTTTTTTGAGTACCCAATCTCCCACTCTGAATTCGTGTGGCTTGACCTTCTTGTTGTAGTATTGCGCTACTCGTTGCTGGTAGGCAACTATCTTGGCGAAGCTAGACCCCGTTTTTTTTCAAAAAGGTATAGTCTGACATGCATGGCTTTATCATTATCGCGTGCTCTGAACTCCTCCATTCAGAAGGTGGACACTTCGATTTCTACAAAAACCATGGCTTCTGACCCGTATTCCAGGGCGAATGGTGTTTCTTTAGTAGGGATTCTTTTGGTTGTCCCATACGCCCAGAGTATTCCTGGTAGCTCTAAAACACATTTCCCTTTGGTTGCATCAAGTTTTCTTTTGATTGCCTCCAGGATTGTTCGGTTGGTAACCTCCGCTTGGCCATTGGCTTGTGGGTGCCCTGGCGTGGAGAAATGGTGATTGATGTTCAAACTTTCACATAGTTTTTTTAAACCTTGATACCTTCAATTGAGTTCCGATGTCGTTGACCAATACTCTGGGGATGCCAAATCTGCAGACGATGGTTGCCCATATGAATTTCTCTATTTTGACTTACCCTATCTTGGATAGGGGTTCCGCTTCGACCCACTAAGTGAAGTAGTCAACTACCACAAAAAGGAACTTTTTGCCAATTGATGATGGGAGTGGTTCGACGATGTCCATCCCCCACTGTGTGAATGGCCATGGGCTTGTCATCGGTGTCAGTGGTTGGCAGGCATGTGTGTATATGGCGGGAACCTCTGACATTTGTCGCATTTATGGACAATATCTTTGGCGTCCCGTTGCATTGTCGGCCAATAGTACCCTAGAGTTATGGCTTTGTGGGCGAGGGTTCTTCCACCTGGATGATTTTCTCATATCCCATTGTGGGTCCTTCTTAAGACCCGATCTGCCTTGGGAGGTGACAGGCATCGGAGTAGAGGTCCAGCCATTGATCTTCCATATAACTTGTTTTTTAGGAAAGTGTACCGCGCTGCTCTATTTTTTAGTCTTCTGGCTTCAGCTTTCTCGGCTGGCAGGGCCCTGCTTTCGATATATTCGAGAATCAGAGTCATCCAACTCACTGACTCTTTTGAAGCGCACACATCTCAAGGTTTTTCACACATCTCGAGGTTTTTCTTCGTCAAGACTTGATTGCTTTTGGTATTCGATGATACCGTTTAAGACTTTAGCGGAGGCTAAGACTTCCCTGGCTAGCACACCATCTCTTTTATTGTCATCTCGGGGGCATTGTAAGAGCTCGCACCTTTTGAACCCAATTATTTCATGGAGTACCTTTTTGCACTAGGCTATCATACGGGGGTGTTTGCTGCTAAATTCTCATTTGATCTAGTTAACTAGCAGCCTTGAGTTGTTATATGCCATTAGGTGCTCTTTCCCAAACCCCAAGGCTAGTTTTAGTCCGGACATGAGGGCTTCATATTCGGCTTCGTTGTTTGAAGAGGGAAAATCGAATCTGACGACTTTTTTGATAATGGAGCTGCTTTGAAAGCGGAGTGTGATTTTGGCTCCGCTTGCTTTTTCCTATCGATGATCTATAACAACGCAAGGTCCATCCCTAAATGCTTGAATCTTGGGCTTGAAAGTCCATTTTTGGTTCTTCTCCGTCGATGAACTGGATCATGAAGTATGCCAGCACTTGGGTTTTGATGGCGGTTCTTGGGGCATAGCTTATGTAAAACTGCCCGAGTTCTACTGACCATTTTACCATCCTACCAGATAACTCTTGTTTGTGCAGTATCGTGCTGAGTGGGTGCCAGGTTAGAATTGTTATAGAGTGGGCCCGAAAATAAGGCCTAAGCTTTATCGAGGATACGATCAGTGCCAGGGCTAACTTTTCAAGGTTTGGATAGTGTGTCTCTGCTTCCATGAAGGTTTTGCTGGCATAGTATACGAGTTTTTGGATTCCCTGGTCATCTCACACGAGGGTTGAACTGACAGCGTGTTTGGAAACAGATAAGTATAAGTGGAGTGTTTCCCTTTTTGTGGGGTTTGAGAAGAGCTTAGGGCTCCCCATATATGCTTTCAGGCATTGAAAGACTTGTTCGCACTCTTCGTCCCATGAAAATCTTTTACTTCCTCTTAGTATTTTGATGAAAGGAAGACATTTGTCGGATGATTTAGATATAAACATGTTGAGTGCTACCACCCTCCCAGTCAGGCTCTGAACATCTCTGATGTTGGCGGGGGGCTTTCATGTCGAGAAGACCCTGAATTTGTTTTGGATCAGTTTCGATTCCCCTTTTGTTAACTATATAGCCTAGAAAGTTTTCAGACTCAACTTCGAACGTACATTTTTGTGGGTTGAGTTTCATCTAATATTTATTGAGCTCGTTGAATGCTTCGGTGAGGTCTCCTATGTGGTCGGGGCTGCAGAGGCTCTTGACCAGCATATCATCTTTATAAACCTCCATGTTCCTACCGATTTTTTTTCGTACATTCAGTTTATCGGTCGTTGATAAGTAGCACCTACGTTCTTCAAACCGAACGACATCACCCTGTAGCAGTATATTTCTCTCAGTTATGAAAGAGGTATTTTCTTGATCCAGGGGTGCATTAATATATATTTGTGGCCTGAGTAGGCATCCATGAAGCTTAGTAGGTTGTGCCCAGATGTGGCGTCCACGATTTGATCGATGCGGGAAAGTGGGAAGCTGTCTTTCGAGCAAGTTTTGTTCAAGTTTGTGTAGTCTACGCACACTCTCCACTTCCCATTTTCCTCCCTCATCAATACGGTCTTCGCCAGCTAGTCCAAGTATCATGCTTTTTTATCATTTCCGCGTTGTGACCACTGTACCTACTCGTTTATGATCAGTGTTCTAAAAAATGCTAGGCGGTGGGCGACGACGAGCAGGTGCCTAGGCGATTTTAGGCTTTGTATTATAACTTTAATAATTTACAAAAGTTAAGCATAATGCCTTATCAATTACATCCAATTTAATGCCAACATACATATGTAAAATTTATAAACATGAAAAATTAACAATCGTTGACAAAATTTATTAAAACTCAAATGAATGAAGTTGGTCATGATGGGTACTTTATACAAAGTTGAATTTGTGGAAAAATATCCAAACCGACTCTTTTATTTTTCTTCAAATTGCATGAACGACTTCAGTAATGTTTGATAAAATCAACATTACTAAAATTGGTATCGGCAGATCTTTTTAGATATCCATTAAGTAATCATCATTTTAGACATATACTGAATAAAAACAATTAAATTGTTTCTTTCCAAAAAAGGAAAAAAAATTAAAATAAGAACACAATCAACCTTATTCAAATTAGTCTCAGCATCCTCTTTCATCGACTTGAGAACAACCAATCTCAACTCCTTGTTCATATAAATTTTTGCAACCAAGAAAAAAAACCCGCTCAGACCGCCTAGACCACCCAGAACCCGCCTAGGCACCTACCCGATTTGTCACCCTGCCCAGCCATTAATTAATCTGGGTGTTTCTTTAACGCCTAGGCCATTTTTTAGAACACTGTTTATGATCGTATTTCTTTTAGGTCCCACGAGCTTCTTCTTTTGCCGTTTGGTTTCCCTCGTGGCGTCCACCTCTAAGCGATGAGTGATTACTGATGGCTTGATTCCCACCATGTCTCGCATGGTCCAATCGAAGATGTCTTGGTTCTGTTGTAGCAGCTCTTTCAGTTGTTCCGCCAATTCTTTGCTCAAGCAGGAACCATTTGAATGGCCCTATTGTTGAAAAGGTTGTTGAGGTAGGTCGTGATGGTTTCTTCCTCCGATTGACCGACATTGAGCCTGCCCCGGAGGCTCACAGGAGCTTCGTTGTCCAGGATTGGTTGCGCTATGTCAGCTTCTCTGGTAAGATTAAGAGACGTCTTGGTCGCGAAACTAGTTTCCAATTCAAAGTTACCTGGTCGCTATGGGGTCATGTACCGGCATTCTCTGGCAGCCGCTTGGTCCCCCTGTACTGCACCGATTGTTTGGTTTATCGGGTACTTGATGCATTGGTGCAGAGTGGAGACTATTACTCCCATTTGGTGTAGCCAGAGTTTCCCCAGAACATCGTTATAGGTGGATTGTGCATCGATCAACATGAATTCTTGAAACATAATTTTCTGAGTCGGTAGCTTTCCCGTGACTACTGTTAGTTGTATTTTTTTCCACCGGGAAGCGTTTTTCACCGCCGAAATTGATCATTGGATGGCTATCAGGGGTTAGGACTTCTTCTTTTAGCTGGATGTTGTTGAACATGCAAGGAAATATAACATTCAATGAGCTTCTAGTGTCCACAAAGGATCTCCTTACTTCCAAGCTTGCTAGGGAGATTGTTATCACCAAAGCGTCATTAAGCGGGAGTTGGACGCCCCGAAGGTATCCATCTATAATGGCTGGCGGCTTGGGAAGATCATGTCTCCGAGCGTGTGACGTCTGTTACTCACCGCATATCACTTGGACCCTCATCTATCGAAGAGCTCTTTTTTGGACTCGTTTGACTTATGCATATTCCACGTCCACCTTATATGCTTCCTCGAGGCGTATAGTTCCCAATTAGAGTGTTCCATAGATAGAAGTTTTCATGTGCGGCGTATACTCTAGTATTTGCTTCCTAGTTGGAAACAATGTGCTACTGGTTTGCCTGTCTGAAGCTGATCCTCGAGATACTTGCCTTAGTAGGGCTTACGGGTATTAGGGATGGTTGTGAGACGTGGGTTTAGTTGGCAGTAGTGATTTGGGTCCATCTGGAGGACTACATCGTGCGGGCTTGAAACCGTTTGGGTTGGATCAGTGTTGGGCTAACGCTTAGGCCTGTTATTTCTCGAGATCATCATGACACATATTCGATATAGAAGAGAGGATGTTTTGGTGCATCATCACTATGCTTGTTTTTTAAGTTTATATGTTAATTATGGTACTTGAATTGAATTGGTTTTTATGGTGTAGAAGTGGAAGTGACAGAAAGATTTGCTATTTTTGGTGCAGCTGGGAATCTAATTGCTTACATTACTAGTGTACTGCATGAACCCATGGCGGTCGTAGCAAATAATTTTAATGTTTGGGGGGTTTGTTGCGTATTTAGGTGGATTTGACACAATTCAGATATTTCCCCTGAGTGTGTTATTTACATGTTAGTATTTGTTTAGTGTTTAAGAATTTGTAGAAAAGATTTGGAATTATGTCCATCTAACTCAGTTTGATGGTAATTTGAGTTGAAGTAACTTTCAGTAGAAATTAAAACTTGATGGAGTTGTGTTATTATTTGTGAGCAGTTCATTAGGTCAAGCTTGGTGACTATTTTTGGTTGAGTAATAGAAATTATAGCAATATATGTGATGAAAATTTTCTTCTTGTTTGTCTTGAATAAGTATTTTACTCGTCGGACGCCTCATGGGTGTTGAGGTCCAACCCATTAGGGTGGATCCAACTTTGGTAAGTAATCAAACATAATTTCAAGTTTGGTGGAATAAGGAAAAAAGGTTTTCAATAAGAAACAAAAACAAAAATAAATAGAAACAAAGTTTTATTTGAGGCGGTGTTAATTAAATAGAAACAAAGTTCTATTTGAATATAGAAACAAAGTTCTATTTGAGGCAGTGTTAATTAAATAGAAACAAAGTTCTATTTGGCAGCTGGTTAATTAAATAGAAACAAAGTTCTATTTGGGTGGGTGCAAACAAGTATAAATAGGTGCATAATACAGATTTTTATGATATAGTATTTTCAAAAAAGTTGTTGCTTGAACAGAGAACATAGTATTGTCTTTGGTGTTTGGTGCGGTTGTGTGCGCGTGGATGGTGACTTTGTGTCTGATTCTTTGGGCGCGATTTTGTGCGATAAAGTATGACGCGTGGTTGTGATGTCGACTTAGTTTTGTCGATTGATTTGGTAGAAGAAGTTGAAGGAGCTTTTGGGTTAATTTGATGTGAGGTAACCCGTGTTATTTACTCCTTGTATTACTCAAGCTTTGGGCAAAAATCTTGAAAAGTTATTGTACTTCTTCTTATTTGATTAGTGGATTATCTAGGATTTGCCCCGTGGTTTTTCCTTTTTCATTAAAGGGTTTTCCACGTAAATCTTGGTGTTTCATTTATTATTGCTTTAGATTATTTCCTTGGTATTGTTTTATTGGTATTTGTCCCAACAAAGTGGTATCAGAGCAATTGTTGGGAGATTGTAAATTAAGAGAGTTGACATGGAAAATAACAACAATACAAGGATGATTAGCCTTAATGGCTCAAACTATGTTATTTGGAATGCCAAGATGGAAGACATATTATACTGTAAGGATTTGTACCCTCCAATTGAGGGAGATGCAGCTAAACCCAAGGATATGTCAGAAGAAGAGTGGAAGAAATTAAATAGAAAGACTATTGGTCACATCAGGCAATGGATAGATGATTTGATATTTCATCATGTGTCAGCTGAGACGTCTGCACATGCTCTTTGGACCAAACTCCATAATTTATATGAAAGGAAAACCGCTTCCAACAAGGCCTTCTTGATCAGGAAGTTAGTGAACTTGAAATTCAAGGAAGGTAGTTCTATTGCTGAGCACTTGAATGAGGTGCAAAGTGTGGTGAATCAGTTGTCCAACATGAAGATAGTGTTAGATGATGAAATGCAAGCACTATTACTTCTTAGCTCAATACAAGATAGTTGGGAAACATCGGTGGTGTCGGTTAGTCATTCGACACCGAATGGACAACTTCCCATTGAGCTGGTTACTGGTAGTTTATTTAATGAAGAGACTAGAAGGAAGTCTGCTGGTACTGATCCTTCCCAAGCACTTGTGACTGAAAACAGGGGAGAGAAAAATATAAGAAATATCATGGTTATGATAAGAACCGTGATAAGTCAACATGGAGATCAAAGTCAAGAGATAGAAGTTTTAAGTGCCATTATTGTGGTAAACCAGGCCATTTCAGAAAACAATGTTATAGTTACAAAAGAGATTTAAAAGAGGGAAAAGTGAAGAATGATGATAGTAAAGAAGCTACAGCTGCTTTTACTGATGAACACGTGGCTCTTTTGTATGGTGAAGGTGAATGTTTGCATGTTGCAAACGAAGGAAGCGAATGGATTATTGATACTGGTGCATCTTATCATGCAACCCCAAGGAAAGACTATTTCACTACTTATAGAGCATGAGATTTTGGCAGTGTGAAGATGAGAAACTCTAGCAACTCTAAAACAGTGGGAATAGGTGATGTGTGTGTCTAGACTAATACGGGTTGCACATTGACTTTGAAAGATGTACGTCATGTTCCTGATCTTCTTCTGAACCTGATTTCTGGACTTGTTTTGGATAAACAAGGGTATATTAATTATTTTGGTAATGGTGCATGGAAGCTTACGAAAGGTTCACTTGTTGTGGCAAAGGGTAAGGCGTGTTGCACACTATGCAAGACTCAGGTGAAAATGTGTAAGACTGGTTTGAATGCAATTGAAGATGGTTCTTCTACAAACTTGTGGCATAGGCGACTTGCACACATGAGTGAGAAAGGTATGCAACTCTTAGAAAATAAGAAATTAATTCCCTCCTTGAAAGATACTCCTCTTAACTCCTGTGATTATTGTTTATATGGTAAACATCATAGAGTTGCATTTCGTAGATCATCAAAAAGAAAATATGGCTTGTTGGATTTGGTTTACACTGATGTTTGTGGTCCCATTGAAGTAGAATCTCTTGGTGGTAGTAGATATTTCTTGACATTTATTGATGATGCATAAAAAAAGGTGTGGATATATTTTCTCATTTCTAAGATCAGGTTTTTCAGCTATTCCAGCAGTTTCATGCCAAGGTTGAAAGAGAAACATGTAGAGTTTTGAAGTCTCTCCGCAGTGATAATGGTGGCGAGTACACATCAAAAGAATTTAAAGCTTATTGTAGTAAGCTTGGTATACGGCATGAAATGACAGTTCCTGGCATTCCACAACATAATAGGGTAGCAAAAGAATGAACCAGACTATTGTAGAAAATGTGAGATGCATGTTTCGTATGGCTAAAATGCCAAAAGAGTTATGGTCTGAAGCTGCTAGTACAGCTTGTTATCTCATCAACAAGTCTCTTTCATTTCCTTTAGATGGTGACATTCCAGAAAGAGTGTGGAGAGGGAAAGATAGTTCATACTCTCATATGAAGGTATTTGGCTATAAAACATTTGTTCATGTACCGAAGGAGAAGAGATTAAAGCTTGATGAGAAGGCATCTCCATGTATTTTCATTGGTTATGGAAATGAGCTGTTTGGCTACAAATTATAGGATCCTGAGCATAAGAAAATTATTAGAAGCATAGATGTGGCATTTTATGAAGATCATACCATTGCAGATTTTGAAAAAATTGAAAAGCCCAAGCAGATAAATAATGAGGTACCAGATCTTACACCACTTCCTCCTCCTTTGTCGCATGTTGAAAATGGGTGAGAGATGCCAGATGATATAGTTGGTGACCATATGCCAGAAAATGAAGTTGTTAACGATGATCATGTAGAAACAGATGAGACTGCGCATGAAGAGCAACCCTTTCAGCACGAAATAGTAGAGCCTCAATTAAGAAGGTCTACCAGAGAGCGCCAACCTTCAAAAAGGTACCCCAATGATGAGTATGTTTTCCTTATAAAAGAAGGTGAACCAGAAAATTTTCAAGAAGTACTAGATCATAAAGATAAAGATAGTTGGATGAAAGCTATGCAAGAATAGATGAGTTCCTTGCATAAGAATAGTACTTATGATTTAGTTGAGATTCCAAAAAGTAGAAAACCTTTGAAGAACAAATGGGTGTACAAATTGAAAAAGGATGGTGATGGAAAGAATGTGAAGCACAAATCTCGGTTAGTGGTAAAAGGCTTTGCGCAAAAGAAGGGGATGGATTTTGATGAGATATTCTCACCTGTGGTGAAGATGACATCCATTAGAGTGGTGTTAAGTCTTGCAGCTAGCCTGGATCTTGAAATTGAACAGTTTGATGTTAAAACTGCATTTCTTCATGGGGATTTGCATGAAGAAATTTACATGGCACAACCAGAGGGTTTTAAAGTGAAAGGGAAGGAAATGTTATGGTTGAAAAGATTGCTCAAGGAGCTGGGTGTGAAAATAAGTATGTGGCGCATTGTGATAGTCAGAGTGCTATTGAGTTGAGTAAGAATGCCACATACCATGGACTTACCAAGCATATTTATACACGTTACCACTAGATACGTGATGTGCTTGAGAAAAATTGTTTCTAGGTTGCAGAGATTCATACTAGTGAAAATCCTTCCGATATGATGACAAAAGTAGTTCCAAAAGGAAAACATGAGTTCTTTAGAGAACTCATTGGAATGGCCTAATATGATTAGGCAGTGATTCTTCTCTAATGGTTTGGAAGGGGAGATTTGTTGAGGTCCAACCCATTAGGGTGGATCAAACTTTGGTAAATAATCAAACATAATTTCAAGTTTGGTTGAATAAGGAAAAAAGGTTTTCAATAAGAAACAAAAACAGAAATAAATAGAAACAAAGTTCTATTTAAGGCGGTGTTAATTAAATAAAAACAAAGTTATATTTTAATATAGAAACAAAGTTCTATTTGGCAGCTGGTTAATTAAATAGAAATAGGGTTCTATTTGGGTGGCTGCAAACAAATATAAATAGGTGCATAATACAGAGTTTTATGATATAGTATTTTTAGAGAAGTTGTTGCTTGAACAGAGAACATAGTATTCTCTTTGGTGTTTGGTACGGCTGCGTGCGCGTGGTCGGTGACTTTGTGTCTGATTTTTTGGGCGTGATTTTGGGCGATAAAGTGTGATGCGTGGCTGCGATATCGACTTAGTTTTGTCGATTGATTTGGTAGAAGAAATTGAAGGAGTTTTTGGGTTAATTTGATGTGAGGTAACCCGTGTTATTTACTCTTTGTATTACTCAAGCTTTGGGCAAAAAGCTTGAGAAGTTATTGTATTTCTTCTTATTTGATTAATGGATTATCTCGGATTTTCCCCGTGGTTTTTCCCTTCACATTGAAGGGTTTTCCACGTAAATCTTGGTGTCTCGTTTATTATTGCTTTAGATTATTTTCTTGGTATTGTTTTATTAGTATTTGTCCCAACACTGGGCACCTTTCAAAAGTTTTTGTTGGATTGATTGTGAGGCTAATGAAATCTAATCGAGAGTAATGGTAGTCTGAGCTAGATAAGAATCATAAAATAACTCTGCAAATAATAGAGCAAGAAATAAGTCGTATCGATCAAATTAATGAATCCGATTAATTATTGTCAACTGTCAACCCAAACCATGAACATGTTTGAACCTTCTACAAAAATTTCTTAAGAAGCAATGCATATATATGTATGACTGACTTGCATTTTTCTTCTTTTAGTTTGGAAGGAAATCGTACAAGCAACGTCCTGCTAAAAATTCACTAACTCGGGTCATGCAAGTGTTTGCTGCAGCTGCTCGTAAATGACATCTTTTATGCATCCAAAATCTAGTCTCCAATAAATTAAACCTGCAAAACAATTGTTAGATTGCCGAAGACCACCTTTTTGGTGGCCGAAGGCACTCCGATGCTTAAATCAGTAACTCAGTTGGAGATGGAGATAATACTGGACAACTTAGTTAAAATTGCATAGCTTTGTTGAATGTTTTCGTTATCTTTTATAATGATCGTAGTTAATTCCTTGCATGACTTAAGCATGTGAGACGCAACGAGGGGAGATGTTCTCTGTAACAGTCTCCTCTTTTATGAAGATGCGTTCGTGGAGACGTAACTCCCTCTACGGCTCTTTTTTCTATGTAACCTTCCCTTGGGGGAGAACTTTATCGAGCCTGGATTTGGGCCTCTGACTGTGGTTTGTTCTAGCGGGCCCTGTTTGAGCTTTCTCTTACCATATTTGCCATTTTTGGGCTTTGTACTTCGGCCTGGTCCTGGGATACTTGATTCTCGTGATGTATAATTTCTACCACATGTATGGCTGTGATGTTGGTCTTATTTGATGTATCATCAGCTACTCCCTATTAATTAGTGGGCATGTTCACGTGGTCACTAACTGTATGACGGTTGGATTTTTGATTCCATTATCACGACATATTTAATGTTGTTACTAAGTGTTTGGTGTTTTTGTCTCTCCGTTTTCTCATATGTCTTTTTAGTTCAACGTGATTTCTAGGATTTCGTGTGTCGTCATATCTCGTACATGTTTCCATGAGTGCCTCTTTTATCCCTTTAAAAGGGAAGAAGTTGGTACAATATATTTTCTTTTACGTTTCCTTCGTTCTTGGTTGTTGATGTCCTCTTCTTTTATTTTCGTCTCATAACATTGTCAAGCTTCAGGTTTTGAGTGGTGACGTGCTTGGTGCTTGCGAAGCTTGCTACTTACCTAAGCGAGCGATGCTAGCAACTTTGGATAGCATTTGTCATGACTACTCCATACCAACTGATCTCGAGATCATCCTCTTTGAAGAGGGCAATAGCCCTTGTTGTCCAAAGATTGGATATATCGTTTTGTACCCCGGCATGTTTCATTTTGGTTTCAGGCTTCCAGCTCTTGAGATTGTTTGGGAATACCTAGTGATGCAGTCAATTTTCGGTCCTTTCCTGACCTTGACCTGCTGACCTACACATGGGCACATGGAACGCACGTGAGCCGCGAACCACCGTTGTGTTAGCCGATGACACTCCGATGCTAAAGTCAAACAAGGATCTAAGGAAGGCGTAATGCTATAAATAGGGAATTTGTAGCGTACGTTAGCTTACCAACCTCATGTTTTATTTATAGTGTTGGAGTCTTGGTTCGACTAGGTCATTGGTGGCGTAGTTTAGGGAAGGGAATCTTCGTTGTGATCATTCTCTAATTAAGAATTGTGTTGTGAAGGGAAGTTTCCCTATTAGACTTGTGTTCCTAGATACGCGGGAGATAGTTCATAATCAGAGTGTTGTCCATAGATAGAAGTTTCTATGTGTGACGTATTCTCTGGTATTTACTTCCTAGTTGGAAGCAAAATGATGCTATCTTGCCTGTCCGAAGCTGATACCTGACATATTTGCCTTAATAGGGCTTACGAATATTGGGGATAGTTGTGAGATGTGTGGGCTTAGTAGGCTATAATATTTAGGGATGGCAATGGGGCGGATTGGGGGCGATTTGAGCAAATCCTTTTCCACCCCGTCAGGAATAGCGGATCCCCAAATCCGCTCGCCAATCCGTTTATCAATTTATTTAAAAACCATAACCGCCCCGTACGGATTGGCGGATATCCGCCCCACCCCGCAAATTCGTTTATAGGTTTGTGATTCTGAGAGCCTTGAGAGGTGAGAGCCCTACAGGTGAACAAAATTCTTGTTGCTTTCTAACATTGGTCTCTTTGCTCCACCGTCCTAGCTTATCATCGTCTCCTGAATGGCCGAATCGACACCATCCCCTAAACATTGACTATCTTTCACCCCAACACCTGATCAAGATAAGATCTTTTATGGTCACAAGCAAACACACAAATCATACAAACATGAATTTTTATTGGCCAAAGACTGAGTATTTTACTCATTCACTCACGATATTTGGTAGCCAATATCCAGATCTGCCCCTAATGGATGCAAAAAAGTCGTCAACAAGATTAGAAAATTTGGCCAATTCTTTTTCTTGAGTAGGGTTGAGAGAATGAGATGAGAGACCGGAGCCGCACTGCCGTAGATGTTGAGAGAGTGAGATCACTGAGATGGGAGGGTTGAGGGAGTGAAATGGGAGGTGAGAGTCGCAAGCCCAAAGTCCAGAGGGTTGACTAAGACCAGGGTTGAGAGAGTGAAATGAGAGCCTTGAGAGGTGAGAGCCCAGAGCCGCACTGCCACAGAGGTTGAAAGAATGAGATCACTGAGATGAGAGGGTTGAGAGAGTGAAATGGGAGGTGAGAGCCGCAACCGTAAGGGGAGGATGGTTGAACTTGAAAGTGAGACGAGGGATGAGATCTAGGGTATTCTGATTTAGGGTATTCTTTCCTTTATATAGTCTAAGGGCATTTAAGTAATTTCCTAGGTTAAACGGATATCCGTGGGGCGGATATGGAAAATTTGTATGGGCCCCGAATAAGAAATGGATACATTTTGGATATCCGTATCCACTCCATCCTCCATATAGCCTGAACCAAATCCACCCCAAACGGGGCAAGTAGGGCGGATATCTGTGAAAATTCGCCCCACTGCCATCCCTAGTAATGTTTTGGGTCCATCTAACAGACTCCGTTGTGCGGGCTTGAAACCGCTTGGGCCAGATCAATTTTGGCTGACGCTTGGGCCTGTTATTCTTCGAGATCATCAAGACACGTGTACGATGTAGGAGAGAGATAGTTTCAATGCATTGTCAACTGCTCCCCCTGAGTCAGTGGGGCGACTAGTCGGTCTACTGAATCTCTGAAAAGTAACTGTACCATCGTGATGATTGAACTCGAAACGTTGTCTCGAGCGACGCATAACATTAGTGGATACGCAACTGCTCAAAGAGAAGATGTACGGTTTATATTCTCTATAAATAGTCATCGTTCTAAAAAAGATCTCTGTTGTTTTTTATGCGTTTTGTTTTCTTTTGTGTGATTGTGCTTCTATAGAGCTTGATTTGCACTTTCTATTGATGGTGGATAACATTGAACTTTCTTCCAAGTAGGAGTTGTCTTATACTTGCCTCAAGCTTTTCGAGAATAGTTTGGTTGATGAAACCGAGTTAATCAAGCTTCAGAGCATGTACCATGTTTTTAGGGATCTGGAAATCGTTCATGCGTTTGCAACTAGGGCTCCATCTTAACCCCCTCAAGGGTATATAGGGTTGCACCGGGGCATGTTTGAATTTGGGCTCCAATTCCCAGTGCCAGACAACGTTTAACGTTTCTTTTTTTTTCTTCTTAAGCCACTCGCTCAAATGGCCCTGACCCAGTTTAGGATGTTGATTGTGATCCTTCTTAGAGTGCACGATGTTGGCCTTCGTCTTACCCCAGTGATAGTTCAACATTTGACTGCCACTCAGTCGGATTCTGGGGCATTTGCATATCAGTGTTCGAAAAAGCGCTAGGTGCTGGGCGGGCGGCGAGCAGGTGCCTAGCACCCAGGGGCCTAGGCGGACGCCTAGGCGGTCTTAGGTTTTGTATTATAACTTTAATAATTTACAAAAGTTAAAAATAATACCTTATCAATTACATCCAATTTAATGCCAAAATACATATGCAAAATTTAAAAACATGAAAAATTAACAATCATGAACAAAATTTATTAAAACTCAAATGACTGAAGTTGGTCATGATGGGTACTTTATATAAAATTGAATTTGTAGACAAATATCCAAACCTAATCTTTTATTTTTCTTCAAATTGCATGAATAACCTCAGTTATGTTTGATAAAATCTACATTAGTAAAATAGGTACTGGCAGGTCCTTTGAGAAATCCATTAAGTAATCATCATTTGCTACATTTAGACATAGAGTACATAAAAAATAATTAAATAGTTTATTTCTAAAAAGAAGAAAGAAAAATAAAATTAGAACACAATCAGCCTTATTAAAAATAAAATAAAATCGCCCAGACCGCCTAGGCCGCCCAGACCCGTCCAGACTGCCCAGAACCCCCCAGATTGCCCAGAACCGCCCAGACTGCTGCCTAGGCCGATTTTTAGAACACTGTCTTATACTTGCCTCAAGCTTTTCGAGAATAGTTTGGTTGATGAAACCGAGTTAATCAAGCTTCAAAACCTGTACCATGTTCCTGGGGATCTGGAAATCGTTCATGGCATTTGCGACTTGGCCTCCATCTTAACCCCCTCAGGGGTATATAGGGTTGCACCGGGGCATGTTTGAATCTGGGCTTCAATTCCCAGTGCCAGACAACGTTTAACGTTTCTTTTTTTTCTTCGCAAGCCATCCGCTCAAATGGCCCTGAGCGAGTTTAGGATTTTGATTGTGATCTTTCTTAGAGTGCACGATGTTGGTCTTCGTCTTACCCTAGTGATAGTTCAACATTTGACTGCCACTCCGTTGGATTCTAGGGCATCTGCATATTGAACAATCTAGTTTGCTTGCGTCCGGTAGTGGATAACATTGAGACTTGGGACAAGTATTGGATTATAGCTTCAGAAAATTCCTCATACTTCAGGCTTGGAGGGAGTCGACTCCCCAGATTCTTCCAGTTTGACCTTAGTAGGTTTCTTCGTAGTTGTCTTATCCTTTTCCTACCAGATAAAGTGCTGACTTGGCACGTCGTTTCTCACCGAGGAGGAAGAACGGAAAAAAAGGGAGCTTCATAAACTCCCATTGAAGCATGTCAAAGAGGTTATAATGCCAGGTAATGTCATACAAAGCGGATTGCTCCGGTGCTCCCATGATGCCTTGTTGCGCTCAGTTCGCTGACCGAAGAAGTTGGGGGTAGTCATTCGAAGAAAAAGAGCCTGGCTATTCCCAAAAAGTAGAGAAAAAAAGGGTCAGTCTCACCTTATACTTGTGGTATCCGTCACATGCCACATCTCCATTGCTTTTGTCAGGCATGTAACCTGATCACATTAACTAAATTTTCAGTTAGCAATTTACTTAGTAAAACTTTACTCAGAAAGTAGAACAAAAACGGATTTACCAGCATGAGTGAAAGTGTCCCATATGCTGGGTGTTCTTCCATCCTCTGCTACTGCTCCTTCATACTGAAAACATACAACGAATTGTGATAATTCCAGGTTTGGTTATTGCGGGATGTGCTGAAGACTTTAACCAATTGTTCCTTCAACATGGCGGACATTTCGACATCCAATCTCGCCGCATCCACCTGGAATTAACCCTTGCAACGGAAATCGGAATCGGTGGCTGCCCAATATAAAATAACACCAACCCATAAACCCTAATATCGAGAAATTAAAAGGGGTGAAACGAAACAGAAAAAAAAAACAAAAAAAAACACCCATTTCTTTGTAAGAGAAGATACCGGAGAGGAGTGAATGAAGGACTTCCATTGAGGAAGTAGCCTTTGGTAAACGTTGATCCAAGCATCCTCTAAGGGAAGAGGATCGATGGAGTTGGAAGACGAAGCAGACGACGAAGCTGGGGTTTCTCTCAACATCTCTGCTCTGCTTTGGTTCTCTGATCTAATTGAGAGAAACAACAGAGAAGAGAGGGAGGGATAAGTTGGGTCTCCACTCTGCTTCTGGGAACACTCAGACAAAGAGAGGAGTGAGCAGAGTTTAACAACTTTTAGCGGAGGAGAACGCGAGTAGCAGAGGAGAAGGAAGGCGAGTAGCGTAGTAACAGAGGAGAAAGAAGAGAGGCAAGTAGCAGAGGAGAAGGAAGGCGAGTAGCAGAGGAGAAGGGAGAGAGGCAATAAGTAGCAAAGGAGATTTAGGTTTCACGAAGCGAGGGAGAATCACGCGCTATCAAATATTTGGGCGTTTTAAAATCCCGCCAAAGAAATGCTATTAGAAATGTCATCAAATAGGATTTGTGGTGTAGTTATAGCGTTTTGAGAAAAAACGCTATAAACATATGCTATAAAGTATGACTTTTCTTGTAGTGATTGTCTTCTAGAATAGCAGTGATCCCTTGGCGAGTTTTCATCATCAAGTGTGAGAGCCCTAACTAGACTCCCACTTCCTCAGACATCAAAATTCGTGCGTAGCGAAATAGGCGTCGAGCACCAGAAGCCGTCATCATCAGTCGTGAACTGACTAAGCTTACCTGGTAAGTTCAGGTATCATTGTCTGTAGGAGAGCAATGATCCCTTGGCAAGTTGTCGTCATCAGGCGTGAGAGCGTTGACTAGACACCCATTTCCTCGGCCATCGTCATCTGCATGCAATAGACTAGGCGTTCGGGCACTAGAAGTTGTCGTTATCAGTCACGAACTTACTAAGCTTACTTGGTAAGTTTGGCGATCATTGTCTGTAGAAGAGCAATGATCCCTTGGCGATTCGTCATCATCAGGCATGAGAACACTGACTAGACTCCCACTTCTTCGGCCATCCTCATCCGCACGCAACGGACTTTGCGTCGGGTACCCAAAGTCGTTGTCATCAATCGCGAACTGACTAAGTTTACCTGATAAGTTCGACAATCATTGTTTGTAGAATAGCAACGATCCCTTGGTGATTCATCATCATCAGGCGTGAGATCGCTTACTAGACTCCCACTTCTTCGATCATTGTCATCTATGGACTAGGCATCAAGCATGATCGCTTGGATCTGGTCATAGAGGGGATGATTGCACGTCGTGTTGGTCGTAATCGACAACAATGGAAGTTTAGTAAAAGCAAATATTTTTATTGATAATATTTTTTTAGGTGCTCTATATTCCATGGTCGTTTAAGTCTATTGATGTTTATGTCTTCCAACCAGTATGTCCTCGGCCTGTTGACATTGGTTGTTTTATAGGGTCCTTAATTTGGGTTCAACTTTCCCGTGCCAGCTTCTTTGGTGTTCTGCTGGGTTTTTTGAGTACCCAATCTCCCACTCTGAATTCGCGTGGCTTGACCTTCTTGTTGTAGTATTGCGCTACTCGTTGCTGGTAGGCAACTATCTTGGCGAAGCTAGACCCCGCTTTTTTTCAAAAAGGTATAGTCTGACATGCATGGCTTTATCATTATCGCTTGCTCTGAACTCCTCCATTCAGAAGGTGGACACTTCGATTTCTACCAAAACCATGGCTTCTGACCCGTATTCCAGGGCGAATGGTGTTTCTTTAGTAGGGATTCTTTTGGTTGTCCCATACGCCCAGAGTATTCCTGGTAGCTCTAAAACACATTTCCCTTTGGTTGCGTCAAGTTTCTTTTGATTGCCTCCAGGATTGTTCGGTTGGTAACCTCCGCTTGGCCATTGGCTTGTGGGTGCCCTGGCGTGGAGAAATGGTGATTGATGTTCAAACTTTCACATAGTTTTTAACCTTGATACCTTCAATTGAGTTTCGATGTCGTTGACCAATACTCTGGGGATGCCAAATCTGCAGACGATGGTTGCCCATATGAATTTCTCTATTTTGACTTACCCTATCTTGGATAGGGGTTCCGCTTCGACCCACTAAGTGAAGTAGTCAACTACCACAAAAAGGAACTTTTTGCCAATTGATGATGGGAGTGGTTCGACGATGTCCATCCCCCACTGTGTGAATGGCCATGGGCTTGTCATCGGTGTCAGTGGTTGGCAGGCATGTGTGTATATGGCGGGAACCTCTGACATTTGTCGCATTTATGGACAATATCTTTGGCATCCCGTTGCATTGTCGGCCAATAGTACCCTAGAGTTATGGCTTTGTGGGCGAGGGTTCTTCCACCTGGATGATTTTCTCATATCCCATTGTGGGTTCTTCTTAAGACCCGATCTGCCTTGGGAGGTGACAGGCATCGGAGTAGAGGTCCAGCCATTGATCTTCCATATAACATGTTGTTTAGGAAAGTGTACCGCGCTGCTCTATTTTTTAGTCTTTTGGCTTCAGCTTTCTCGGCTGGCAGGGCCCTGCTTTCGATATATTCGAGAATCAGAGTCATCCAACTCACTGACTCTTTTGAAGCGCACACATCTCAAGGTTTTTTTTACACATCTCGAGGTTTTTCTTCGTCAAGACTTGATTGCTTTTGGTATTCGATGATACCGTTTAAGACTTTAGCGGAGGCTGAGGCTTCCCTGGCTAGCACACCATCTCTTTTATTGTCATCTCGGGGGCATTGTAAGAGCTCGCACCTTTTGAACCCAATTATTTCATGGAGTACCTTTTTGCAGTAGGCTATCATACGGGGGTGTTTGCTGCTAAATTATCATTTGATCTAGTTAACTAGCAGCCTTGAGTTGTTATATGCCATTAGGTGCTCTTTCCCAAACCCCAAGGCTAGTTTTAGTCCGGACATGAGGGCTTCATATTCGGCTTCGTTGTTTGAAGAGGGAAAATCGAATCTAACGGCTTTTTTGATAGTGGAGCTGCTTTGAAAGCGGAGTGTGATTTTGGCTCCGCTTGCTTTTTCCTATCGATGATCTATAGCAATGCAAGGTCCATCCCTAAATGCTTGAATCTTGGGCTTGAAAGTCCATTTTTGGTTCTTCTCCGTCGATGAACTGGATCATGAAGTATGCCAGCACTTGGGTTTTGATGGTGGTTCTTGGGGCATAGCTTATGTAAAACTGCCCGAGTTCTACTGACCATTTTACCATCCTACCAGATAACTCTTGTTTGTGCAGTATCGTGCTGAGTGGGTGCCAGGTTAGAATTGTTATAGAGTGGGCCCGAAAATAAGGCCTAAGCTTTATCGAGGATACGATCAGTGCCAGGGCTAACTTTTCAAGGTTTGGATAGTGTGTCTCTGCTTCCATGAAGGTTTTGCTGGCATAGTATACGAGTTTTTGGATTCCCTGGTCATCTCACACGAGGGTTGAACTGACAGCGTGTTTGGAAACAGATAAGTATAAGTGGAGTGTTTCCCTTTTTGTGAAGAGCTTGGGGCTCCCCATATATGCTTTCAGGCATTGAAAGACTTGTTCGCACTCTTCGTCCCATGAAAATCTTTTACTTCCTCTTAGTATTTTGATGAAAGGAAGACATTTGTCGGATGATTTAGATATAAACATGTTGAGTGCTACCACCCTCCCAGTCAGGCTCTGAACATCTCTGATGTTGGCGGGGGGCTTTCATGTCGAGAAGACCCTGAATTTGTTTTGGATCAGCTTCGATTCCCCTTTTGTTAACTATATAGCCTAGAAAATTTTCAGACTCAACTCCGAACGTACATTTTTGTGGGTTGAGTTTCATCTAATATTTATTGAACTCGTTGAATGCTTCGGTGAGGTCTCCTATGTGGTCGGGGCTGCAGAGGCTGTTGACCAGCATATCATCTTTGTAAACCTCCATGTTCCTACCGATTTTTTTTCGTACATTCAGTTTATCGGTCGTTGATAAGTAGCACCTACGTTCTTCAAACCGAACGACATCACCCTGTAGCAGTATATTTCTCTCAGTTGTGAAAGAGGTATTTTCTTGATCCAGGGGTGCATTAATATATATTTGTGGCCTGAGTAGGCATCCATGAAGCTTAGTAGGTTGTGCCCAGATGTGGCGTCCACGATTTGATTGATGCGGGGAAAGTGGGAAGCTGTCTTTTGAGCAAGTTTTGTTCAAGTCTGTGTAGTCTACGCACACTCTCCACTTCCCATTTTCCTCCCTCATCAATACGGTGTTCGCCAGCTATTCCAAGTATCATGTTTTTTTGATCATTTCCGCGTTGTGACCACTGTACCTACTCGTTTATGATCAGTGTTCTAAAGAATGCTAGGCGGTGGGTGACGACGAGCAGGTGCCTAGGCGGTTTTAGGCTTTGTATTATAACTTTAATAATTTACAAAAGTTAAGCATAATGCCTTATCAATTACATCCAATTTAATGCCAACATACATATGTAAAATTTATAAACATGAAAAATTAACAATCGTTTACAAAATTTATTAAAACTCAAATGAATGAAGTTGGTCATGATGGGTACTTTATACAAAGTTGAATTTGTGGAAAAATATCCAAACCGACTCTTTTATTTTTCTTCAAATTGCATGAACAACTTCAGTAATGTTTGATAAAATCAACATTACTAAAATTGGTATCGGCAGATCTTTTTAGAATTCCATTAAGTAATCATCATTTTAGACATATACTGAATAAAAAACAATTAAATTGTTTCTTTCCAAAAAAGGAAAAAAAATTAAAATAAGAACACAATCAACCTTATTCAAATTAGTCTCAGCATCCTCTTTCATCGACTTGAGAACAACCAATCTCAACTCCTTGTTCATATAAATTTTTGCAACCAAGAAAAAAACCCGCTCAGACCGCCTAGACCACCCAGAACCCGCCTAGGCACCTACCCGATTTGTCACCCCGCCCAGCCATTAATTAATCTAGGCGTTTCTTTAACGCCTAGGCCATTTTTTAGAACACTGTTTATGATCGTATTTCTTTTAGGTCCCACGAGCTTCTTCTTTTTCCGTTTGGTTTCCCTCGTGGCGTCCACCTCTAAGCGATGAGTGATTACTGATGGCTTGATTCCCACCATGTCTCGCATGGTCCAATCGAAGATGTCTTGGTTCTGTTGTAGCAGCTCTTTCAGTTGTTCCGCCAATTCTTTGCTCAAGCAGGAACCATTTGAATGGCCCTATTGTTGAAAAGGTTGTTGAGGTAGGTCGTGATGGTTTCTTCCTCCGATTGACCGACATTGAGCCTGCCCCGGAGGCTCACAGGAGCTTCGTTGTCCAGGATTGGTTGCGCTATGTCAGCTTCTCTGGTAAGATTAAGAGACGTCTTGGCCGCGAAACTAGTTTCCAATTCAAAGTTACCTGGTCGCTATGGGGTCATGTACCGGCATTCTCTGGCAGCCGCTTGGTCCCCCTGTACTGCACCGATTGTTTGGTTTATGGGGTACTTGATGCATTGGTGCAGAGTGGAGACTATTGCTCCCATTTGGTGTAGCCAGAGTTTCCCCAGAACATCGTTATAGGTGGATTGTGCATCAATCAACATGAATTCTTGAAACATAATTTTCTGAGTCGGTAGCTTTCCCGTGACTACTGTTAGTTGTATTTTTTTTCCACCGGGAAGCGTTTTTCACCGCCGAAATTGATCATTGGATGGCTATCAGGGGTTAGGACTTCTTCTTTTAGCTGGATGTTGTTGAACATGCAAGGAAATATAACATTCAATGAGCTTCTAGTGTCCACAAAGGATCTCCTTACTTCCAAGCTTGCTAGGGAGATTGTTATCACCAAAGCGTCATTAAGCGGGAGTTGGACGCCCCGAAGGTATCCATCTATAATGGCTGGCGGCTTGGGAAGATCATGTCTCCGAGCGTGTGACGTCTGTTACTCACCGCATATCACTTGGACCCTCATCTATCGAAGAGCTCTTTTTTGGACTCGTTTGACTGTTCATACTCAAAATGTGCCCCATGGATAAAGTGTATCGTGCTCGCCGAGTCGCCTTTTACCCCTCCTTCGAAGGATTTCCCCTTGGACTAAGTTTTTCTCCCGGTAGTACGTTCCTCTTCTAGGGCAATGTAACTCTACGCTTCCTTCGCCAGGTTTGCCATATTTGCTAGTGGGTCCAGAGTTAGGAAGCTATAGAACTTGTCGTTCCTCAGACCGTCGATGAAGGCTGCAATAGTTGTTGCATCGTTGCACATGTTGACGAAAGTCAGATCGTTACTAAAGCGCATGACGTACGCTCTCAGTGTCTTGTCAGGCATCTGCTTCATTGACCTGAGCGTCTTCATTGTTAGTAGGATTTCTTGTATATAAGATGATCTCAGATCCATCTCGAGGTCTGTCGTCACTGCTGCCCCTGCGTTGTTGACACCGCCGGAAGCGGTAGTGTAGTGCCAATATGAGCATTTAACGTGTCTCCTTGTTCTCCATCGTTGTGTGATCTGGTGGTCACCATCTCCTCGAATTCTGAAAAGATATGACACTAGTGAATGGTTAGAAACTTTGTCATCCCCAGGGATGGTGCTAAACTGATGCAGTAAATTTTAGCTCACTGCTTGACTTTGACCTGATGAACTGCACAAGGAACGCACGTAAGCCACGAACCATCGTCCTGGTGGCCGATGGCACTCCGATGCTTAAGTCAAACAGGGATCTAAGGAAGGTGTAATGCTATAAACAGGGAATTTCTAGTGCATCATAGCTTACTAACTTCATGTCTTATTTATAGTGCTGGATTCATGGTTTTACTAGGCCATCGGTGGCATAGTTTAGAGAAGGGGATCTTTGTGGAAATCCTTTTCTAATTAGAAGTTGTGTCGTGAAGGGAAGTTTTCATGTTAGACTTGTGCTTTTAGATACGCGGGAGATAGTTCCCAATCAGAGTGTTTTCCATAGAAAGAAGTTTCCATGTGCGACGTATACTATAGTATTTGCTTCCTAGTTGAAAGCAAAATGATGTTATCTTGCCTGTCTGAAATTGATCCCGAAGATACTTGCCTTAACAAGGCTTACTGGTATTGGGGATAAATGTGAGATGTGTAGGCTTAGCAGGTTGTAATGATTTGGATCCATCTGGCAGACTGCATTGTGCGAGCTTGAAATCGCTTGGACCGGATCAGTGTTGGGCTGACGTTTGGGCCTGTTATTCTTCGAAAGCATCATAACACATTTACGGCATAAGAGAGAGGACGTTTCGATACATCATCACCTAGATTTCGTTGTTATTGCTCCCGCACAGATGGTTCCGAATGGTTGGAAGGTGTTGATCGCGAACTTGGCGAGGGTCACTTTATTCGTAGTTCCTATAAATGTCAGGATTTTGCACTCCCTCTTGCTTCCAGAATTTGCGGGAAGAGTACAGGGGCTGGTCAAGGCCCTTGTTTTATGCATCCATTGCTTCGGACTATTTCAAGTTGCGTAATCACTAAATTTTGTGATCATTTCGAGAGCCAAAGAGGAACAAACTGTCATTGTCTTTGGAGGATCGAGAATTTTGTAACCAGTTTCACAAGATGCCTCGAGTATTTGTTGATGATTTCATTGCTAAGGACTCTATTGCTCGTAGTGGTATGTAAACCTTAAATGAGGCGAGCCATGCAGAGCGCATAGCTAGAGATAGCAACGGATGGACTGGGGCGGATTTTGACAAATCCATCCCCGCCCGGCTAGAAATCGCGGATCCCCAAATCCACCCCGAATATCTGTTTGCACAGTTTTTAAAAAACCATCCCCGATCCGAAAGGATTGTCGGATATCCACCCCGTCCGAATATCTGTAAGAAAAAAATCTAATCTGTCTTTCTTCATTCCGCAACAACAATCATCTTGAATGAATTGACAAAGCATACCTAAATCCTTCATTCACTAAACTCTAAACTGAACACTACACCAAAAGGCTTGTTTAGCTACGGGGAGGTGGCCACGGCTCTAAGCCATTGGTTTATTTGCCATGGCTAAAAACCGTGGCTATAACGGCCAACGGTGTAAAACCGTGGCTATAACGGCCAACGGTGTAAAACCGTGGCTAAAAAATAAAACCATGGCAAAAAAACACTACACCAAAAGGGTTGCCACGGTTTTAAACCGTGGCTATAACTGCCAACGGTTTATAAAAGCCAACGGTTTATAACCGTGGCTAAAACTGCCAACAGTTTAAAACCGTAGCTAAAAAAATTTTACTTTCGCGCTTTGGAGGGAGCAGTTTCGCGCTTTGGCGAAAACAATTGATGAAAAATAGATTCTCACAAGGGAAGAAAAATGACGAAAGAAGGAGAGGACGATAGAAGAAGAAGCAGGGACGAAACAGATTCTCGAAGCAGGGAAGAAGAAGGAAGCAAGGACGAAACAGATTCTCGAAGCAGGGAAGAAGAAGGACGAAAGAATGAGAGGACGATAGAAGAAGAAGAAGAAAAAGAAGAAAAAGAAAAAGAAGGTAAGATCTCCTTCTTCTTCTTTAGATCTCCTTATTCTTTAGATCTCTTTGTTGATCTCTTCTTCTTATTTTTTTATTCTTTCAGCAAAGCAAACCCTAGAACTCACTTTCTTCTTTTCTCCAGCTCAATTTCTGAAGAGGAGAATAAGAAGATTTCTCCGAATGGATCAATTCCCCCCGAATGGATCAATTTTTCCGCTCCCGAAGAAGATTGTTGATGATGAAGCCTGGTTTTGCAAGCCTGATATGATTTCCCAACAACCCATTGAATAAATTTTTGATTTTTATGTTAAATGTTAAATGAACTTCTTTGTTTTTCTTGTTGAAGACTGTCGGCATCCCAAGACTATGAAGGATTTCATCAGATCTACACCCCCATTGAAGGTTTTACTTTGAATCTCAATCGATTAGGGAGAAAGTTTAAATTGGGTTTTTTGCTTGATAAAAATCGGATTGTTATTGTTTGGTTTTGTCATCAGTGGAGAAACTTCACTATTGTCTATAAGTTATTTAGATGTTAAAATTGATAAGGAATGATCTGTGTTTTGTATTTCAGGTTAGGTTTTCTCTGCACATACAAAACTTTCCATGTGCATCATCATCCAAAGTGTGCTTCAACACCTGACATGCTTTCAGTATTTCTCTACCACTTATGTCAGGTATTCACTTTTTAGTGTCATAACCTTCTTGTTTAGTGCTTATATCCTTGATATATTTAGATAACAATGACTACCAAGCATCAATCTGCTAGTGCAATTGTACTCTAGCACTTCTGCGCGCCATGTTTGGGTACTAGATTTAATTATTTGAGTTTCTACTGTACCATAATTGCAATTATTTATATGCTTTAAAATGTGTTTGACATCTCACTTTTCTTATGCCTTATGTTGAGCTTACTTTTCTATGCTTTAAACTGTGTTTGACATCTCCTTTTTTATATGCCTCATGTTGAACCAATGTGAAACCTTAGGAAGAAGGGAGTATAAAGAAGTTTTTGTATGTGCAATTGAATGCCTTGCCCTTTTACCAGTGGATAGGACAATGGAGAAGTTTTTGCATGTAAGTATTCTAGGCAGCAACTGCGTGCACATGGTTTGTTTCCACTTAACAATTAGAATCACTCATCAGTTTAAGGCTTTAAGCAAATGCATGCATTAGACAATTATGCCATATTTTAAAGTCAATCCATCAACCCACTCCTTCATTTATTGTTTGGGAATTTTTTTTGATTGATCCCTATATTTATGATTTATGTTTTTTACTTTGTTAAAGTTTGCTTCTTCAACTCCACTGATTTTTTTTTGGGTACTTCGCAATATTTTTGATTCACTAAAAATCTTAACTTAACTCTTTGTTTTCCCTGCAAAAGGTTTGATTTAATGGGGGTTCGATTGAAGAATAAATATTTCTCAGAGTTGACTACTTTATGCAGGCTTTTTGGCCTTCAATAGTAATGAAGAAATGGCTAAACATTAAGCCCAAGATGAATGAATTCAGTGAAGATGAAACCGACATAGAAACTGAGAATGAGGATGATTGTATGTTGTTTAAATATCTCTACCAAGATTAGAGTAATGGCAATATTCTGTATGTTTGATATTATTTTCTTCGACTTTTGTCCAACATGCTCCCTTAACGATGCAAAAACAGTTATCTGCAAGGATCAAGTTCCAACAACTGGAGGGAGTCGGTTCACAACTCCATATCAAACTTCAGGCAATAAGAATTCTCATCAAACTCAGATATTTAATTCATCAAACTTCTATGAGTTTTCTTGCTGGCATGGATCTTCGAATAATTAAAATGTCTTCTTGACCTTCTTGATGATATATGAACTGACATGATTTCTTTCTTTCTTCTTCTTCTTCTTATTTTTTTTTCATTGTACACGTATATTATAACTTGAGTAGTTCAAGACAGTTTGGAGTAATACTCGTACTTGGTCTGTCCAGGAATACCATTAAAACATAGAAGACGAAAATCAGAAACCATACGTGCTCAGTACATAAACACAAAGGAAGTGAGGTCTGGGTGCCAAGTATTGTTATTATAATTCCTTTTTTCTTTTTTTGGAATATTAGAATTTGGTTTTGATTTAGCTCATCACCCTTATTATGCTGTTCTGTAAATTTGGTTTTCAAGAAGCCAAAGTCTGTTCAATCGAAATCCACAAATTTTCCAAAGAAGGGATTGACGAAACCCTTTAATAAGTCCCCCTCCAAGCATAAAAACCAATCAGAGAAGGCGAATGAGCCGAAATCTAAGCGAGAAGCTCGTCTTCAGAGCAAGGTCAGTCACTTTTCAGATTGTTGTTGTTATCATTAAATATTTTGGAAATGGAAGTTTGTTTCATTTTTATCTTCAACATCCATATTTTATAATAATTATCATTTTTCGAATTAGTGTTGGTGTGTTTTCATTGATGGTCTTCTGTCTGAAATAGCCCGTACTTCTCATTTACCAGATTGTCAGTGGTTTCTTTCGCAATTATATCTTTAACTCCTGCACAAGCTGCAAAGCATAAATATTATCTATGAAGGGAAATATCTCTTTGTTCATGGGAGTTCATGTGGTATTTTATTTCAGTTTTTTCGTGGATCAGCGTCCTAGTCTTCATAAAAATATCCTATAGGAGATTATGATATTTCTTGGTAATGTAGATTCGTGTAATGTCAGTGCTACATCAAGTCAAAGATGCATCATCTTTTTGGTTTTAACTTATTGTAGGCAGAAACAGAGGCAAAGAAGAAGAAGAGGAAGAAAAACTATGATCTTCAACATGTAAGCACCAAGTTCTTTTAGGGGTTATGGATTTTTTTGATTGGTCAAAGGATTATTTTAAAAAAATAAAATTCTTTGTTACATTTCATATTTGGTTTGTATAGGAGCTTGTAGCCCTATGGGAGAAAATGAGGCGGCGCAATATTGCTAAAGAAGACAGATCGAAGTAAGAAGTTCATTTTTAATAATGGGGTTCTTTTGTAGAAATATTTTAGTAATATGGCTAACTTTGTTCATTTTAATATTTTAAGAATGGTGAATGAAGCTGTACAGAAGATGAAGGGGAAGATACCTGAAATTTCCATGTCCCATGTATCTTCTCGGGTTTTGCAGGTAAATATTATTCTCTTGCTGACTTCTCTTTTATTTTCATTTGATTTACTATTAACTGCAGTAGGGCTTTGCTTGTTTCATATTAGACTTGTGTCAAGTACTGTACCCAACCTGAACGAGATGCCATATTTAAGGAGCTCCAGCCAGATCTTCTTACGCTTGCACGTAACGCATATTCAATTCATCTAGTGAAAAAGATGTTAGACAATGGTATGTTTTTGCCGAGAAAGTGGAAAATTGAAAGTTACGACAATGTTGATTGGAGATTTAGGGCATTGAAAATCTGATTTTCTTCTTTCTGATTTTTTTTTCTTCATGATGCTGCAGCCTCTAAAAAACAGTTGGAAGGTTTCATCTCTGCCCTCCATGGGCATGTTGCCTCTCTTCTCCGTCATATGGTTGGATCTGTAGGTATGTTATAACCGATTCAGTTTACAACAATAGAAGTTTTCTTGTATTTTTATTCTTTGTGAAGTCTGTTGCTTTATTTGTTAAATACATCCAAGGATTGTTAAAGTCAAAGTTTGAGTAATCTTGGGTATGGTGGATCATTATTTTGCTTGGACTTGTTTGACTTAGTTGAATGATATCAGACTTTACTGATGTCTTTAACATTGGTTGCTTTGGAAAATGGACTTTTGTTGCTCCCAGGCTAAGAAGTAGGGGGAAAAGGGGCACAAAGTTTCTTATAGAAACATGTTTTCTTGTGAAAACATTCTATATTTTGTTATTACATATTCGTGCATATTTGGTCGAACTCTGCAGACCTGATGTTTTTAATATTGCCTAATGGTTCTTATTTGGAAGTTGTTGAACATGCCTACCAATTGGGAAATGCATCTCAGAGACAAAATTTATTGTTCGAGTTGTATTCAACAGAGTTTCAGCTGTTCAAGGATTTGGCTTCATGTAAAGAAAAAAGGTTTGCTTCAAGCATTAAGCATATCCATATCTCCTCTTTACATCTGTGCAATCAGCTTAGGCATTTTTCTAAGAACACTGCCAAGATTTAGGCAAAGCTAAGACTCGGTCACTGCTTGGTCCAGTCCTCCTTGCACATGATGGTTCAGTCGAAAACAAAAAGGAACCCCAGTACAACAAAGTTGTGATATATTCTCCGCTAATATAAGCTGATTTTTTTGAATGCTTGTTTCTTCTTGTGTATAAGTGATAATAACTGATATATTATCAAATAGAGTGTCATCAATTTCTCTGAATTGCATCGTAGTATGCATGGCCATTGCTCAGCTATCACTCTATAGATTGCTCAGTATGTGTCATGCTATCATCTAGACCTTAGAAAAAAAATCTAAACCTCGGATCTAGAACACCGATTCTTTTCTCCTTTAGTCAGTGGATATATTACTTTATATATATAAAAAAAAAAAAACAACAACAACAACAACAAATAATCATACCCCACATTGACCTTTCATACCCCACATTGACCTTTCCTAACATAGAATGTAAATAATAGAAACATTTCTCAACTTGATACATCATCATTAAGCTTTTGCACCTAAATAACATTTAAAGAATGATTACTCATTGATCAGAGTTGAACTATTTTCTAACCCAAAATTCTTGCTCTGCTACTGGTAGCTTCTGGTTTTTTATAGTTCACTTGTTTGGATTTTATTTGTCTTGTTTTTTCAGGTTGGTAGATGTAATTTCTAAATTGGGTCTAAGTAAAGCTTCAGTTCTTAGGCACATGTATTCAGTAATTCAACCAATTTTAGAAAAAGGAATAGTGGACCATTCTATCATACACACTGCATTATTGAAGTACCTGACAATTGCTGACAAGGTAAGCAGAATATATATTCTTTTTTTTCATATGCATTTCTATTTAGTTCAAACTTCTAAACCGAGTAAGTTGAAAGTCCTCTGCCACAGATGTGATTGAGCAGCTGTCAGGCCCGCTGCTTGTTAGAATGATCCATACCAGAGATGGTTCAAAGCTGTGTATTCTCTGTATAAAAATGGAAGCGCTAAGGTTTGTTGCAAATGACTTAAGGGGGATCCTTTGCAATTTTAGATTTATTCGAGATGGTTATTTCTGAATTTTTTTTGTTGGTTTCAGGCAAGGAAGAAAATTGTCAAAGGCATGAAGGGTCATATAGGAAAGATAACTCAAGATCAATATGGGAACATGGTAATGATGGCCTTCAGATTTGCATGGTTGTCATTTCTTCTTTAGGAAGCACATTGGCATTTGTTTTTTTAGCCTCCTATTGAGAGTTTCATGTACTTCATCTGTGGCATCTTTAATTGAATTAGAGCTTAGTATTTTATTTGATTTTAAACCTAAGGTTGCTTTCGATTGTTGGGTCCTACTTTAGTTATGTTCTTTTATGCATTCGAATGAAATGACAATGGATATCATGTAGTTCTCAACAAAAGCGACAACAGGCAGAAGTAAAAGAAGAAAACAAAAGAAAGGCCTTGAATGAACCCGTGGATGATATGCCCTGGGAATTTTGGGGTCAGTTGTTGCTCATCATAGATGGTTGGGTTCTTGAGAAGAAAATATCCTCCAAAGATGCAGATTTGTTGAGAAATATGGTATGCAAGAGAGAATGTTGTATTTGTGACGCATACTTGGCTTGTAAAGATAAGAATGAGTCTGAAGTTGTGCCTACACTTCTCGAGCTGATATCATCACAGAAATGGTATTAAATTTCTTCTTTTTACGTAATGAGAATTAAGGCTGTCTACTCATGGATCTATAAATATCCATATCAATATGTATTCATTAGTTTACTGCTTCTTGTCAATATACAGTGCAGGATTGCATATTGTTCATATTGCGGCAGAGATGGCACCAGTCGCAAAGGTAAGCATGCTTTTTAACTTTGGTCTCAAAGCTCATCATCATTCATGTGTAATCTCATCTTTATTACATTTCCTTTTTGTTTCATTTTCCTGTATATGAAGCTCTATTTCCGTAACTAATTAAATTTTATTCAAATATTTAATGAGATTCCACAAACTAGAGTATTCCTTTATTCAGTTGTCTCTAGATGAGGCTCTCTCTCATATAAGGAGCATTTACATGCTTTTCTTTCCCACTACCTATTCTGTTGTATGCTCTTCTCTAATATATTTGTTGGTTCTGAATAAAAAAAAGGTGGATTTATTATGAGTCAGCAAGAGTTAGTCTTTTCTTCCATTACCCTTGTTTTAGATGGATTATAACTGAGATTTGAATTTTTGTGTATTGATGCTTTAGTCGCTGTGACCTTTGTGTTTCCTTATCTAATTAATAGTACCTAGCCTTCCAAAAAAAAAATTTGCATACACCTAATACGTGCAAATTTTGGAGATGTTTTTCAAATGATATTTGACCGTGATCAGCCTAGTTGACTGCACGCTGATGAATAAGAGATTATGTTATTGATTGAACATCTGAATAATTCAAGTAGCCTGCTCCTTTATTCCATGAGCTCTTAACATTGCTATTAGGCTTTGGTAATGGAAAGTGAAATCCTTATTAATCATTTTTTTTTTATTTCATAGGTTGGCGGTTTGGGAAATGTTGTGTCTGGACTTGGCAAAGCACTGTAGAAGAAGGGACACCTTGTTGAGATAGTTATTCCTAAATATGACTGCATGCAATATGACCGCATTGTTGACCTGAGGGTATGTCAATGGTAGATTCTAAAGAAGTTCTTGGACCAATATGTTTTCTTACATAGATTAACTGTTCATGCAATAGATTTCTCTTTTGATGCAAGTATTGTATATCAATAGAAGTTGAAATGGGTTTCTCTTGTTATAACTGTATACATGAAAGAAGTTTTAAGGGATTTACTTGTTATGATCTATGGATCGGGACAAGTTGAACAATGGGATGTACTATATTCTCTTGTTCATATTTTTTCATATGTATATACATGTTGAATGGTTTTCTCTCTTTTGTGACAGCCATTGACGATTGGTGGGCATGTGTTTAAAGGTTTTCTTTATGATCAAGGGATTGAAGGGAGAGAAGGGTTTCCAAATATATCTGATTTGCATTTGGGAGGAGGTGGTAATGGTGGTGTCAATGTCAATGGAAGAAATGCGCCTTCTTCTTCATCTCCAGTTATTGATCCATCTGATGTCTATGCTGCAGCCTCTGGTGGTGGATTGCTTGGAGGAGCTGCTACACCTCCCTATGGTAACCCAATAAATTGATCTAGGAGAAGATAATTTTCCATCATTTATGATCATCTTCTCCTTAATTATTTTTCTACTAATTATGATGCTACTTAAGTTTCTATTAATGTAATTAAACGTGGTAGTCTAACTTGATCAGCTTGCTTGCTGTAGCAAGCAGCTCTTACTAGCTTCTTCTTTCTTTGGTTCCTTTTCTTTTAAATTTTATGCAAGGTAGCAAATAAAGCAAGCAAATAATTCTTGTTATGTCATATAAGCTAAAAAATTATGTTTAAATAGAGATCATATAAGCTAGTTTGATCATTATAGTTGGGATTATTTCTTGCATCTTTGGCACTATTTCAGCTCTATCTAAGATTATTCAGAACTTGAGCTAATGTATTTGGGAATCTCCTTCTAGAAATTGTTTTTTTTTGTCCCCTCAATCTTTTAGCTTTCTTTTAATGCTGTTGTTGCTGAATGGAATGCAGGCTGCTAACACAAGTGTTGTTACTAAAGGGAGTAGGTTGCTATATGTTGCAGAGTGCTATGTTGTTACATGTAATGTTGTTTAGGAAGGATTTCTGTTAGATTAGTTGTCAATTAGCTGTCAATAAATGTAGTACTTTAAATAAGAGAGCATAAGAGAGAAAAAGGGATTCATTTGATTTGTAAGAAAATTGTACACTTGAGCATTTGCTCTACAGGAGATTAGCTATCTCGAATTAGCTTTCTTATTGAATACAATCCATTCCATTTACTATCATCAATCCAGAATTACAATTACAAGTTCTTCAGTCTGTAATTTCTCTTCATTGCCTGTATTGCATCACTGTCAGTAGAACTGCATTGGCTTAACACCATGACCAAAAAAAACAAAAAAATTTGCCACGGCTTAAAACCGTGGCTAACTATTGCATCGGCTAAGAACCGTGGCCATACCTTGCCACGGCTTATAACCGTGGCTAGTACTGGCCACGGCTTAAAACCGTGGCTAAAAATATTGCAACGGCTTAGAACCGTGGCTATAACTTGCAACTGTTTTAAGCCGTAGCTATTCCTGGCCACGGATTAAAACCGTGGCTAAATCATCAACCGTCCTCGAGTATAAAACCGTTGCTAATATTTTTGCCATTGTTTTTAGCCGTTACTGGGGATTTAGCGACGCCTCTACAGCCCACGGCTCTAATTCGTGACAATGGGTTACCCCCACGGTTCAAAACCGTTGCTAATGGGCATTTTGGTGTAGTGGAACAAAAAAAAATCAATACACACAAGACACCTTCCAACTCACGCACCCTTCTTCTTTTTAGGAATGCTTGTGAAAGTAGTGGCAGATTCAAGAATCACAAAATTGGTGATGAGTGGGAGGAGCCGATTTCAAACAAGTCAAGCTCATTATTGAAGATAATAGCATCAAACACACGGAGGGGTTCGACGCAGAGGTTAAGGATGGAGTGGAAGGTGGAGAAGAAGTTGAACTTGGCTTCGAGTTGGAGAAGCTTGAAAGCGGACAAGAGCGATAGCTTGTTCCTTAGCGAGGTGGTAGAACTTGTCCAACCTATGTTTTCCCTTCACTTTAACTATCGATCGAGATCGATGATATGTGTGTTTTAGGGTTTTGGTTCAGAGACAATGGAGAGGAGAAATGTGAGCAAGGAGTTTTGGGGGTGAGGGAGTGGGAAGCGGGGAGGGGAGGGAAGAGAGAGGCAGCAGGGAGGGGAGGGAAGAAGGAGGCGGCCGGGTGGGGTGGCGCTGGCTGGTGGAAGTGTTGGCTATATCTACTATCTATGCGCGATGAAGTGTTGTTGTGCTTGTGTTGAGAAAGATGAAAAATCTAGGGTTAGGGTATAGGTTTCCTTTATATAGTTTAGGGGTATTTATGTAATTTTTTTGGTTAAACGGATATCCGTGGGGCAGATATGGCCAAATTAGTATCCGCCCTGAATAATAAACGGATATAGTTTGGATATCCGTAACCACCCCAACCTTCATGTAGCCATAACCAAAACCGCCCCAAGCGTCGCAGGCGAGGCAGATATCCGTAAAATCCACCCCACTGTCATCCCTACACATGATAGCACGTGCTTCAGGAGCTATCGTCGCGCGTGTCGATAACGTTGTTGTATCAGGTGAGGGGTTGGGGAATCCTCATCTGGTCAACGTTGTTGATGCCAGTGTAAGCCGGGAGACAAGCTCTGCTAGAGAGTCTGTGAGCCGTGTTCTTCTTGTTGTCATAGAGACTCTGGTAATGTCGATTCTGGCATCAGGAAGAGGAAGGTACCAAAGCTTCCTAGTCCCTCAAAGTTGTTGGTGGTTAGTTTTGGCCGTGTCTCAAAAAGGAAAAAACTTGCTACCTCGGTTCGTGGTTCTCTCGCGGCTCCCCCCTCTTTCGATATCTTCCGAAAGGGTGGTCGTGATATTGGTGATCTTGCTGCTAGGGAAGTTGAGGAGATGGATCAGGTTCTCGAGAGGAGAAAAAAGGTTTATCGTCTTTTGGATGTTCGTGATAAGAGGTTTTTTTCTTCATATGGTTTGTCTGGTTCTGTTAATTTGTCAGTTGATGATTTCCATGTCATTGACAACAAGATGTTTCAGCTTGGTGTTGAGATATCAAAGAATCCTAAAAGCACAAAGACTTTGTACAACTTCAAATTTGATATTCTGTTGGAAGATTGACTTACTACTCGAGGTTAGGACTCTAAGCCCCTTGTGTCCCTTGCTATTTCGATTGTCTCCGAATTGCCTGCAATCCCTCCTTCCCATTCTGTCGCGGTTATTCCTGGGAAGTTATGTTGGCCTTCTGAAATTGACGTGAAAGATAGTGTCCATAATCTCATTGTTGGTTGTCATGGGCGGTTAGCTAATAGGACTTCCATGCGTGTTCACTCGCTACACAACCATTTTGATGAAGGCCTTAAGCATCTCATGGAAGGAATGAATCCTCTTACTTATGCAGCTTTGATGGGGTTGGATTATAGGGCTACCCATGACCAGGTGGTGTTTGTCGAACGAAAGCTGGTAGGGCAAGCTTTGGTTCTTTCTCATGGTCCTCGTGAATTTGATCCATTGAAATCGCAATGGGTGGAACATGCAAAGGTTGTTGAGGCCACACAGACCTTACTGAAGGAAGTCGACGCCATTCGGGACAAGTTTCTGCCTTATGGGTGAACCACGTAAATTGTGTGTTATATTCTACCTTTATTTCGCATTCTTGCTAATCTGGTTTATTCGGAAGTTACTAGATTTTCCAACATCTCCAAGTTCAGTAAAAATCCCAAACCTTTCAAGTTTTTTCGCATGTGGACTAGGATCCTTCCCACTGCCAGGTGGTTCATGCTTCCTGGGCTCCTTGTTGGCATCTACTCTAACTAATAATTTACATCTCAAAACCAAAAAACTTAGTTACAACATCACAGGTGGAACAATAAAGAGTTTAAAAACATACAACTTTGAAGTGATACCCACAAAGCTTGGATGAACTCCAAAATGAAAGACCCTCTAATGACAATACCATGGCCATCTTCTCGTTGGAAGAACATCTCTCTTAACTCCTTATCAGAGAAGAAATGTTTTGGCGCAATAGATATGGTTCCTTCTAGATAAGCGAAGGTGATAAGGATACCAAATTTTTCATTTTACATCTTTGCTTCACAGGATACAAATTTTGATTTTACGACCGAAGGATGGTACTTATACTTGTTAATCCAATTCAAAATCAGTTGGTGTCACTCTCAATGACTATTTTACTAATATCTTTCAATCCTCCAATCCAACCCTGATCCGGATATCAGTTCCTTGTTCACCCAGGTCATATCTTATGAAGATAACGACACTCTTCTGGCTATCCCTAGTGCTGCTGATATCCAAGCCATATTTTTATATGGACGGTCACAAAGCTTTAGGACCAAATGGTTTTCATGCTTTATTTTTTCCATTTTATTGGGACATTGTGAAAAGTGATGCGATCGAGGTTGTCACACATTTCTTCACTTCCAAGCAATTAAACTCCAAGTTAAATGAGACCTTCATTGCTCTGATCCCTAAAGTGGGTAACCCAATCATGCCGAATTTCGTCCTATCGGCTTATGTAATATCATATACAAGGTTATCTTGAAAATTCTGGCTAATAGACTCGAACCACTTCTTTCAACATTATTTCTCTCAATCAGGGAGCCTTTTTAAAAGGTCGATGTATAGCAGATAATGCTAGTCTTGCTCACGATACCTTTTACCAAATGAAACATTTCCAAAAGAAAAAACAAAAGTAGATGATTATAAAAATTGATATGGCCAAGGTCTTTGATAGGGTTGAAAGGTCTTTCCTGTCTCAAATTCTGTAACATCTAGGTTTTGCTAAAGGGTGGATTGAAATGATTACCCACTGCGTATCTACTACCTTTCTCCAAGTTCTTATAAATGGCTTCCCCCTCCCTCCCATTAAACCTTCTAGGGGATCTGCCAAGGAGACCATCTCTCTCCCTATCTTTTCATTTTTGTTGTGGAAGTTCTTTATCGGCTTCTCACTCGGGCAGAAATTGAAGGTCTATTAAATGTATCAAAATCAAAAGACATTCTCCATCCATTAGCTACCTGCTCTATGCAGACGATCTAATGTTGTTCTATAGGGCTTCTTTAGCTGAAGCCCACATAGTGAAAGATATCCTCAAGCAATATTTTCTCACATCGGGCCAAGGAGTTAATTATGACAAATCCTCAATTTTTTACAATTCTAATGTGCAACCTAAGCACTTCAAGATGATCAATAGGATTCTGGGATCAAGAGGCTACAACCCTAAGGGCAAATACCTTGCCTCATCTCTGTCATTTTCCAAAAGAAAGCCAATGATTTCCAATTCTTTATTGATAAAGTCAATGCTAAACTTTTTAACTGGAAGTTCAAAGTCTTCTCACAAGCTAGTAGAGTTATTATGATCAAATCTATCTTTAACTCGATTTCCATATACATTATGCAAACCTTCCTCCTTCCCTTAGCCATCTCCACTAAACTTGATCACATTGCTAGAGATTTCTGGTTGAATGGGGCTGCGGACAGCAAAGCGAAGCACATATGCACTTGGGATCGAGTTTCCTTGCCAAATTTTTTGCTTTAATGGAAAAATGCATTTGGAATGCTATCTCCTTTCCTCACAACCTTCGCACTCGCCAACTCAAAGCGTTATACTTCAATTTTAAAAGTATCTTCCAATTGGGAAAATCCCCTTCCTTGGCCTCTTTTGCTTGGAGGGGCAACCTCACTGCCCTAAACAAAATGAAATGCTTTCTTTTTGGCAAATTTTGTCTAGTGACCACACTGATCTTTGGAAGGACTGTTGGGTCAAACCAAACATTCTACTTGTTGATTGTATCTCCAATCCTACTAACCCCCTCCTTCCTAAATCTATTTTTGATCTTTGGACATCAATTCCTGGTGATACCATCAGTTGGGATGTGGATCTCATCAACTCCTTTTTTCCAAAACTAGTGGCTAGAGATATTCAAGACATTTTGCTTCGACCACGAACATTCCCGACAAGCTCATTTAGATCTTTGACAAAAAATGTCTTTTCTTTATTAAAAGTGTTAATCGTGCGTTTACTTTGGATCAGTTGGAGAGTTCCACATCCAATTTAGCCATTCCAACTTTTGGGTCTAAACAACTGAGAGCAATTTGGATAATCAAAGTCATGCCTCTGAAAGATTAGTCAAAATATTCTACCCACGATGACCAATCTAGTGCGGCTTCATTCTCCCATTGAGGATAGGTGCACCTTTTGCCATAATCACGAGGAAGATGTCGTCCACCTCTTCTTTATTTGTCCTGTCATCATCAAACTCTGACTTCTCTCTCCCCTTCCTATTAATTGGGTGTCACAAACCTCAATCCCTACTCTATTTCGGAGTTCTTCGAATTCATGTGGATTCTGCCAAAAACCACTATGAGAGGACTGAAGAGATGTTTTCCCAGTTCACCGCCATTCTTCTGACTATATGATAAGTTCGCAATCAGACTATTTTTAACAAAACCAAGGTTTCAACAAACACATTCCTGTCCAATTATCGTAAACTTTGGCTATCTTGGCAAAAGCACTGGTTCCTTACCAGGACTGGGTTCCACCTTTTCATTTCCCATCAACCCCATATTCTTGACACAACTATAACAGACACCTAGCTTGCCTCTCGTTCCTCAATAGCTTAAACTCAAGCCTATTTGGCTCCAATCCCCGCGACTTTATCATCTCCTTTGGAATTTATCCATTTCCAATTACAGTCAGCCTAAAACCACATGCTTAACCTTAGATCTAATCATCTACAACCAATACCCCTTAGTTTGGACTCGGACATGATCATTGTAACTTTTGATGCTTGCTTTTTTTATTCCATCAAACAGGGAGCCATCGGTGTTACTGCGATTAACATTTATGGGTATGTTTTGTCATCTGTTGCTTGCCCAATAGCAGGCCAAGTGCTGATAGCGCGATGGTGGAGGGATACACTGTGGAAGATTGGTTTACTTTTTGGTGATTCAGTGAATATGATTGATCTCATTCGTGATGAGGACTCACCTGTCTTCTGTTATGAATTAGGTTTGGCGTCCACTCATCTCATTTGCTCCCTTTTTGGAAATGTAAGTACATCTGTATAGACCTCAATATCGAGGCTCATAACTTGCAAGACGACTTGTTTGTAATATCTCTTAATTAATCTAGGCTTATGGCTTTTATAAAAAAAAAAAAAATTTAGATATGAGGGAATAGAAAACCAATTACTTAACTAGGGTTTGGAAAAGTGGTGGTGCTAAGTCGTAACATAGCGTATTGCCTAAGGGTGGGCATCTCATCCCGCGATCTTGATCTCGTCCCTTCTCGTTTTGATTCGGGTCCTTTTGAGATTGATCAAACTCACATCACAATCCCGTTCCGTCCTAATCTAAAGTAGGATGGGATTGGGATGAAGATTTTCAATCTCGCCCATCACATCCCGTCCTGAACTTATTTATTTAATATTTATTATTATTAATTTTAATCAAATTACTCTTCTAAAACAAAATTTATTTGTGTTGAAATTAAACCAAAATATCTATTGTTTGATTTTATACTCTTTGTTTAGATAGAAACTTTAGTTTGAATATTTTAGGTCAAATAGAACCCATGAAAATTTATGTTTTTTCACATTTTAGATTGGTTATATGACAATTATTCTTATTAAAAAATGTAAATAATGATTTGGTTTAGTTTTGCACTATGACTTATGTAGCTGAAAATTTGGTCACTAAACTAATTTTTCATTTTTGAACATATATTAAGAAACTTGAGAACTTATCATTTATACAAGATATAATAAGGAGTAATATGTGATAACATTTTATATTGTCACGATGAAAATTAAATGTACATAAATTAAACATTAATGATGTATGAGCAATATGAGATGAAATATTTTTGTTATTCATCATTGAGGTGTGTTTAGTATATGCTCACCCCACCCCTAATATTGCCACTTAAAGGTTGGAATGGGCTAGCACCAAACCGACCTTACTAAACCCAGTTTGCAAAACCTTGTCCGCAATCGCAATAGTTCAAATTGAAAGAAAAAGAGAAAAACCCTAACATTGTAAGTTATTATCGAGAGAGAACCCAAGCCAGAGTGTGTAGTTGAAAAAGAAACGATGGCGAAGAACAGAAACAAGAAGAAGCGGAAAGATGGGGTCTCTGCGATGGACCTCATTTCACCGTCTACTACGGTAGCAGATGCTCCTCAAGGTCTGGAATTTGTTATATCCCATTTTTTCGTTTTATTTTTTCATGCTTGAATTGATATTTATTCATGTAATTTACAAATGAGAACTTATGAAACTGATGCAAGATTCATGTTTAGAGTGTCAAATAGATTAGAGGTCTTGAAGATCAATTTTTAATGGAAGAGTCCCATTGTTGAAATTAGGTGTTCGAGTTGATAAGTGTTAAAGTTCCTTATTCAGTTGCTCTCAATTTGATAATCTGGGAAAATCATTGGACCCTAGACCAAGATTAGTGCATGACGCATGAGTTGCTCTACTAAATCTTTTCTGGGTTTTAGAGTACCATAGTTATCAACCCTGATTTCGTTTCAAGATTCAATTTATGGTATTTAAGAATTTCGAACATTGATATTATTGTGATAGACCCCTAAGATTATAAGGGCACATGATTTGTAAAGAACTTTTAGATCACTTTGTAAGTATGCATGGGATCCAATGAAGAAATTATGTACTCTGATTGTGCATGTAAATGACATGAGCGTATAGTACAGGACATCGAGCACTTGTTTTCTTCTTCCACCCAAATTAGTCATATTACTTTAAGTATTTTGTTAAGTCGATGTGGTTGCAAGAATGCACAGACTCTTCGAAAAAACTTCGTTTTTGAGTCAAATACGTGTCTGAAACGGACACGCGCCTAACATGTGATCAACACCCGCGACACGTTGACCAAGTTGGACACGTGGCTCAAGACTTGACTTTTTTTTTTGTTCGTCGATGCGTATAGCGTCCCAATTTTCGATTGCACAAAGAAGAAAGAAACAGAAGAAAAAAGAGAAGAAGAAGAATAAAGAAGAGGAGAAGAAGAAAATCGTACATGTTTGCTAGGATTTGCTTACTGGACGACCGATGTGGCTGCTGCTGATGTCAACATCAAGATCAGGTAAGCTCTCCATTTCTTGCTGGGATCTGCTTGCTGGACCTTTGCTTGTTGGATGTCTGCTTGTCTCTGTAAATGAGATAATGAGATTACTGATTTTCATTTTCATTGCATTTTTATTATGCTTGCTAGATGTTGAGACTAAATTTGATAAGGAAGATGATGATGAAGAGATCATTGTTTTGCAATTTTGGCGCTGTTGGTTTTGGTGATAAGGAAAGGGCAAGTAAGCTGCAAGCATGCTTAACAACATGCAACCTAGTCTCATGTACTCCTATTTTGCTATTATAAATATTATAGCATATATATGCATATGAGAATCAAGTGGTTGTTTTCTACCACTCTAATTATGAATTGTTTGCATTGCTAGTTATTATCGAACAATATAGTAGTGATATTATGGTTGTATTTTTATTAGGTTCAAGCATTTGCATTGCATTTTTATTCCTTAACTGTTATGGTTAGCAATTAGCATAGTTTTGGTTCAGTAATAAACAATCTAATAACCAATAGCTTGTATGCTTGAAGCAATGAATTTATTTTTTTGTATTAATGTTTCTTTCAGGCCAAATGAGTGGAAATGATAATGCTCATCTTTGGAGGTATGTCACGATACTAAAAAAATCAAATGAAGGTGGAGGTAATCTTAGGTGGCGGTGTAACTTTTGTTAAAAAGAGTACATGATCTCATACTAGATTAAATGACCACTTGTTGAAGATAATAGGCTGTGGGATAGCTGTTTGTGCCAAAATCTCTTCCCAACAATATAGAGAGTTGCAAAAGCTTGTTGAAGAAGTTGCATTGAGAGTGAAAAGTTTCAGGATTCCAAATGTTCCTTTACCTCCTTCAATGACCTCGAGTCAAGGTAGTCACGCGTGTTCAAGTATTGGCGTTAGTCCATCATTTCCATACAATGATCCAAGGAAAAGAGAAGCAACAAATAATTCAATTTCGAATGCTTTCAATATTACAGGGGGGTATTCAATCATGGATTTTAATAGAGTCTGAAAGACTTTAAATCTCATGAATTTTAATAGAGTCTGAAAGACTTTACAGAATTCACTGGATTTTAATGGATTTTAAGTGACTGGATTTTGTGAAATTTACAGAATTCACTGGATTTTAATGGATTTTTATTATTGGATTTTAAAGGTTAATCAGTTACATTCAATAGTTGAGATTCTCATTTGAAGTTGAAGAAATGCATAGCATAAATAATCTCAGATTTCAGTGAAACACAACAATGAAGTTGAAGAAATGCCTCCTAATTGAAATTTTCAACTAAAGAAAAGAAAAGAAAAATACTTTATGTTCTTGTTCTGACATATATCCCATTCATTTATAAAACCACTTAACTCTGGTTCTTAACAACAAGAAGAATAAACCATCTAGTAAAAAAAAATGTGGAAACCTTATAGATAACCCAAGATTGCTAAGCTAAGAGAAACCATAAACCAGACCCTGAAATAAGTTGGCTACAAGGCAAACCCCAAGAAAGGATCGCGAACATGCTTGTTCTTTAACAAAGTTCCTAAAACACTGTAAACCAAAGTACTAACAGATTTGGATGGGCAAAACAGTATAGATTATCAAGATGACTAATACAAATAACTATTTCCCATTTCGTATTTTCATTTGCATTCCATTGAATGATTCAACGAAAGAACAAACTATTAAAGACTACACATGAATCATTTAATCATTCATGTGAAATTAAACGCATAATCATAATCACAACTTGTGTTTCTAGTAAGTAGAAGTCAAATTGAGTGATCATATACTGAAATTGAACTCCAAACAAGAAAAAGAAGCAAACCAAAAGACACAAAATATGTTCTTAGATCTTTCGCCTATTCGTAAATGTGTATAATTCACCAAAAGGAAATCTACAAACAAGGGATTCATCTTGAATTAGGTGAACAGGTTCTTAGATGACCAAATTTCAAGATTTCAAGAAACAAAACAGAAGAAACAAATGTGATGTTGATCTTGGAAACAAAACAGAAGAAACAAAACATTGATAAAGAATCTTGGAAAGATGAGAGAGGAAGAGTGTTACGTTCCGGGAACTACAGCTTCCATCCAAGGCGACGAAGGCCCGCTAGGAGGGTGAGTGGTGGTGAGTTCAACTCCAGTGAGATCGATTGCCGTCGATCTTGCTGCGAGCCATCCCGAGTCAAGCTTCGTCTTCCCGATCTCTGCCATTTTACCCTAGATTTGCCAGAGAAATTGAGGGATTTCTGTCCCAAATTTGCTTCTCTCTTTCTCTGCTGTTAAAGTAGCACTTCTGAGAGGTTGGGCTTTCATCATAGACATAGGCAAGCCCTAGGTGTTGGTGGGAGAGATGAAGAGATTGAAATACGAGGGGTAGAGGTCGGATTTGTAAAGGAGTTTGATATTTATATTTTTCACAAATAAATCCTTCAAAGTCCTTCAAAATCCATCAAGTCAACAAATCCATTAAAATCTCCTGTTGTTTGAATACCCCTAGATTTTATTGTATTGTTTAAAATCCATGATTGAATACCCCATGATTTTAATGGATTATAAAACAATCATTTAAAATCCATGATTGAATACCCCTGGATTTCATTGTATTGTTTTAAATCCTTAATTGAATACCCCTGTATTTTAATGGACTTTAAAATCTTTCAGAATCCATTAAAATACATGATTGAATACCCCCCCTTAGTAATCGATAAGAGTTTGATGCTTTGATTGAAAAAATGTTCTACTCAGCTGCATTGCCATTCAACCTTGCAAAGAATCTGTATTATCAGAAATCCTTCACTTTTGCATCAAATAAAGCTAAGTCCATTAGTGGTTACAAGCCACTTGGGTACAATGCATTGAGGACGACTTTGCTTCAAAATGAAAATGTAACATTCAAAGGTTGTTGGAGGCAACAAAGTTCACATGGATTACCAAAGGAACAACGATTGTTTGTGATGGGTGGACCGATACTCAAAGGAGGCCTCTTATTAATTTCATAGTGATTGATGAGAGTAGTCCAATATTTTTGAAGGTTGTGAATTGTGAAGGGGAGTTCAAAGACAAATACTTCATTGCTGGTTTGATCAAGAAAGTTGTACATGAGTTTGAGCCTAATAATGTGGTCCAAGTCATAACCGATAATGCTCCAATTTGCAAGGCTGCGGGTTTACTTGTTGAGAGCCAATACCCTCAAGTGTTTTGGACACCTTGTGTAGTCCACATTCTCAACCCTGTCTTGAAGAACATATGTGGTCCAAAGAATACACCTTCAAATGAAAAGGCCTACAATGAGTGTAGCTGGATTATTGATATTATTTGGGATAACATGCAGATAAAAAACTTTATCATTAACCATTCCATGAGATTGCACATGTTCAATAAGCATTCGAACTTGAAGTTGCTTTCTATTGTAGAGACATGCTTTGCTTCAAGCATAATTGTGCTCAAAAGGTTGAAAGACATTAAAAGTAACATTCAAAGTATGGTGATTGGCGATCAGTGGGATTCCTATAGGGAAGATGATGTTGATAAAACATGACTTGTTAAAGGAAAATTATTGGATGACTTGTGGTGGGACAAAGTGGACTACATACTCCTTTTCACAGAGCCTATTTATGCAATGCTGCGGAGAGCTAATACAGATGAGCCTTGTCTTCACTTGGTGTACGAGATGTGGGATGTTATGATTGAGAAAGTGAAGCAAGTTATTTACCGCCATGAAGGAAAAACATATAATGAGGAGTCAGACTTTTATTTTGTGGTGCATCATATATTGGTTGATCGATGGGAGAAAAGCAACACACCACTGCATTTTTAGCACATTCCTTTAATCCAAGGTAACTGAAGATTTACATTGTTTTTATTCTACTTAGTCTAGAGTAGAACTTATGGTTATATTTATAATATTAACTTTTGATTGCTTATAGGTATTATAGTAGAGAATGGATCGAAGGGGCACCTAATCGTATTTCCCCACATAAAGATGGTGAGATTTCAAAAGAGAGGGAAAAATGCTTGAAGAGATACTTTCCTATTGTTGAGGAAAGAAGAATGGTTACAACCAGTGTTCTAAAAATTGCTAGGCGCTGGGCGGGCGGCGAGCAAGTGCCTAGCGCCCAGGGGCCTAGGCGGTCTTAGGTTTTGTATTATTACTTTAATAATTTACAAAAGTTAAACATAATACCTTATCAATTACATCCAATTTAATGCCAATATACATATGCAAAATTTAAAAACATGAAAAATTAACAATCGTGAACAAAATTTTTGTTAAAACTCAAATAACTGAAGTTGGTCATGATGGGTACTTTATATAAATTTGAATTTGTGTACTCTTATTTTTCTTCAAATTGCATGAATAACCTCAGTTATGTTTGATAAAATCTACATTAGTAAAATTGGTACCGGCAGATCCTTTGAGAATTCCATTAAGTAATCATCATTTGCTACATTTAGACATATACTGAATAAAAAATAATTAAATAGTTTATTTCTAAAAATAGGAAAGAAAATAAAATAATAACATAATCAGCCTTATTAAAAAATAAAAAATAAATAAAAATCGCCCAAACTGCCTGGACCCGCCTAGAGTCCGCCCAGACCCCGCTTAGATCCCGCCCAGACCCGCCTAGACCATCCCAGACTGCTCAGAACCGCCCAGACAGCCCAGAACCGCCTAGACAGTCCGCCCAACCATTAATCTGGGCGGTTTTCCACCTTCTAGCGCCTAGGCGCCGAATTTTAGAACACTGGTTACAACATAGTTTGCTAGGTTTTCCACAGGTTTTGGTGAGTTTGGAGAAAGTGATTTTTTAAGGAAATAGAGCATACCTAGAACCAAATGTTTGGTGGATTTATCATGGTGCTTCTGCACCGTTACTCCAAACTTTGGCGTTGAAGTTACTCGGGCAACCTTGTTCTTCCTCATGTTGTGAGAGGAATTGGGGTACGCATAACAACATTCATTCATTGAAAATGAATCAAATGGCCCCACAACGAAATGAAGATTTGGTATATGTGCATTCTAATCTTCGTCTTTTGTCAAAAAGAAAACAAGAGTACAAAGAAGGTGAGACAAAGATGTGGGATATCAGAGGAAATGCAATTGATTTCTTGGATTTGGATGTTGCTGGCTTGAGATTGCCAGTCTTTCTCTTGATGAACTTGAGTTAGAGGCTATGCTATTGAACGATGGGAATGTGATGGTTGATCAACTGGTTGATGAAGTCATGTAGCAGCCTAGCAAGTGAGTTACGTATTGATTCTATTGAAAGTTGAAACTATCGATTTACAATTTCAAATTAATGAAATTATGTTGCTCATGATGCATTTTAATGAATGAATGTTTATTTATATGTTTGGATTATTCATTATTATTGTTATGTTCATATGAGTTATAAAAAAATTAAAATAAAGTTTGACATGTGGTTTGGTTCTTTCTTTTGGGTGTGTATGTATTCATTCACAAAAGAAAACCAACTGCAAAACCCGACAAAGCTAGGGAAGGAAATATTCAATCAGCCCTACCATATGTCTAAACCACAAAAGTTGAACATCTCATTTTACAATATTTTTCCATCCGTATATACAAGTATGATATGAAGTTTTAGGTTCTTAAGATGTTTTTTCTAATGAGTTTCTAAAGAACAATTTAAATTCCTTGTAGGCTTTATTTCTCTCTTCCAGTCTTTAGTCGTTTAATTTATCCATGGTAGAAGTTGGTGGAGAAGGAAAAGATAGTCATTTATGGAGGTGGATGGACGAATGTTAATATGACTAGTCTTTAAATTAAAAGGAAGAATGGGTAGAATGTTGTCTATTCTTGTTCTTGCTCCTTGTTTTTCTTTTCCTTTGTGGTGTATATTTGTGTTTGTCGGTAGATAGTGGTAAGATATTAAGTGGTTCAAAGATGTGATAGTGGAAAATAAGGACATTCGTTTGGAGAACGGTCAAGATTTTTGAGGAAATGTATTAGAATCTTGTTGAAGGAAGTCTCTTCCAGTGTCTTGTTGGAAGACGAATACGACTTAGTTTCGTGTGGGTCGAAGAGCCTTAGTGTTGGAGGGAGAGACTCGAGGGGAGAGAAGGCCTATGGAGCTGGTAGCTATACAACCAACAAACCCGTGGAGTGGAAGTACAATATTTCGTCCCGGTTTCTTGATGGTCAAGTGGACGGATGAATTTAGCCATCCCAATTCAGTTATGACTACAGGTGCTGGATTCTTTGGGGTTCAAATGTCAAAGCTGAGAAATGAGGAGTCGAAGCAGCGAAAGGCGGTGGCATTTGAAGATGATTCATTGTGTTTCCAGTAGCAATCCAAAATGGAGTCGTGGTGGAGATCAATTCCTGATAGGGTGGTTCCAAAGTTGAAGTCGAGAGCATGGAAGACATTTCCCTACCTAATGTAGACGTAGTCTTGAGTGGTACAAGTAGGGTTGATCATATGCACAAATTTCGAGATAGGACGAGTAAGGGGGTTAGAGTATCTACTATAAGCTAATAGTAGGTAGGAGGGAGTGATGGGGTCTCAAGACCTAGGGTCTTCACCCACTGTAAGCAACTGAAGACAGATCAAATGTGTGTCGGAGGTATCAAATGTATTCAAGAGGAATCTTCAAACCTTGGGACTAAATATTTAGGTGGGCTCAAGTGAATAATAGTTATTCACTTAGCCTTCTTAACTCTCTCTCCACCTGCTTAGTCCTTTTTCTACTTTTTTTTCTCTCTCATTTTCACTCAACTTGTACTTTTTTCTCTTTTCCATTTTCACTCAACTTCTCAATAGCTTAGAGTGGGTTACATTTAATCCCAAACTAAATCCATTAAAATATTAAAAAATGAATCTAAACCCATGTGTACACAATTAGCTTACTGTGGATGCTCTTAGGACTCTTGAGAGAGTAAAATCATGCAATTCTTCACCGAATGAACAAAACCTTGGTTCGACAAAGTTGTCAAGGACCAAAATACCCATGCTCATAACCTTGAATTACCAGCTTGTCTTGAATTGAGATGAGTATTTTTGTCCATTTTTGTATAGCCCTTATAGGAAGCCACGTAGTCCACTCAATGTTTCAAAACTCATGGACCAAAATACCCCCAAATAAATGTAAAATTACTCTGCCTCAAATTAAAGTCACATAAGACAATACACTATTCAGGGTATTTTAAGCCATTTTCATCGTCCATAGTAATTTAATGAAAAGAAAAAACATCTGATTTGATAATTCAATGTAACTAATGGAAAAAATCCTAATCTGATTATGTATCATATATATAGAGCACAACTTGAAAAAAAGATTGTAGAATTATTTCTACCCTATACCGAAAATTCATTGGATGAACATGGACAAGAATATTATAACTGTAAAAAATAATAATAACAAAAAACCGCGAATTTAGATGCACGGAGTGCATGAGGTATGTTAGTCAAATGTAATTCCTATATGCTTCAAGGGAGGGAAAAGGGAGGAGAGGGGTGAGGGCATAGTGGTCTCACATTTGTTGGTGCGTAGTCCTTGGTCTTAGTGTGAGAGTATTATTATATGGGTTTTCTTGTTATGTTTTTAGTGCAATTCGGAGGGCATTAATGCAGTGGCAATGTAATTAGTCTTTGCCAATAGGCCTTGTTGGGGGTTTTTTGTTGTAATCATTTGGATTTGCAATGGTATTGTATCTATGTTCGAACTTGGAAGTATGTAAAATCATACTTTCTTTTGTTGTGTTTGGAAGTTCATGCTTCAAGTTCATCGGGCACTATAATAGACGAAAGGGCTGTAGTGTCTGTTTTTATGAGAGCTTGTATCCAGGAGGCATATTCACATGTTCTAAACTTCACACATTGGAGTAGTTGTGAATGAAAGAGCATTGTTTCGTAATACTTGATGATCCTTGCAAACTGGGAGTTGGGATTTAGGAGGTAGACAAGCATCTGGACTCTGGAATGTCTTTAGCTTGTAGCTAAGTTATAAAAAATTAAAAAGGGTTGCCTACTGCCCAATCCATTTTGTAGAAATATTTGAGGAGGATCCATTTGATCCAATTTCTAGGTATTCGCAATATCATTTGAGTCATCTTTAGTAGCCTTTTATGTTTGCTTTGTGCATAGCTTGCCATTTCTACTCCCAATATTTGTTCTTCTGCGAAATAAAAAACCCATTTTCACGTGGCTTTGCTTTATGTTATGGGTGTATTTAAGATAAACCATTAATGTCGTAGACTATGAGTTAAAACGACGTTATAACCTCGATATAACGCTTAATGGGGGATTAGCTGTTATGTTTTGACATTATCACATTTTAGTATCATGGGTCCGATATAACGGCCGTTATATGATCGTTATTGAGATAATTTTTTTTTCAATAACGTTGTTTTAATGTTTTATTCTGATACTTAAAAAATAAAAAATAAAAAACTCACCCATTTCATTCTTGATTGAACGAGAACCCTAGACTCAGAAGAAAGATGAAGGACCAAAGCTCCCCGTCACTGATCGATAGGGAATAAGACCCTGTCGGTCGACAGAGAACGAGAAAAAAGGGAAGAAGAAAAGAGTCAATCACACTCTCTGTTGCGATCTCACTCTCTGTTGCAATTTTACTCTCATACGAAGGGAAGATTTTTTTATTATTAATGTTTTATTGTTTTTAATTTAATGTTATTAACATATTTACTTTTTTGACTCTATAATACATTAATACTTGGTGGGGTGTAAAAAATATATTTAAAAGATATTTCGTTGTATATCGTTGTATTCAGTTAAATCCTGTTATAACCTATAACACTCTTGGACCATTATGAGCATGTTATCCTTTTTAACTGCATAGGCCGTAGAATGTAATTTTGATTTTTTTTTAAATGTTTTGCTGCATTGATGGATTCGAGAGGGACTATCACTTCCTATTTATGCTCTCGTATGGGGTTCCATGTATCACATCACGATTCAACTTTTGTACACTGAAGGGGATGAAAGAGCTGGGATATCCATTAAATACATTATGCAGAAAAGCATGAACAAAATGAATGCAAAATGAGTCAGATGACCCTCTATGCTATCGCATAATGCAAAAAGAGAATCTTTTAATGTTAAGCCTTGGCATGATGGGGATTGTAAAGGCTACATTCTTTTCGTTGGTTCTGTTTGTGGACCATTCAGTTCTACCATGGGTTTATCTCAAGGTGGTATTGTTTATAGAGATTTATTTATTTATTTAATGGACCAGGAATTCGACTCTTATTGAAAAGTTAAAACATAATGTGGTTGTACGTAACTTTTGTTCATATGATTTCTCATAAGGGAAAGTTGTCCTTCCTATGTTTTTTTTTTCTCTCGTTTATTATTTTTTATATTTTTTCACTTTACGATTGGTTTGTTTAGGTAGGTCCTCTTTTATGACAAATTATATGGAAAGATGAAAACTGTTAGGTAATTCATGGTTTTTTTTTCTTTTTCTATTCCCATTAAAAAGAATGTTTTCTTTTCGTCATGATCTTGAGCTATGTTATTGCTTAATCAATTAATTTTTTTTAAATGTTTGTCGTACCAGCAACAATGGACACAACTACAAATGCAGTTCATGGTGTTCTCAACAGGTAAGGATTTAAACCTTGAATATATGCTTACATTTTCCTATTAGTGGATAAAATTTTGAAAACATGGTTTCGAGGTCATATTGGACTATTATGTGTAATAGTATATTGCTATAGATTCCACGACAAAGATTTGGATTGTTTCATTGCAAAATCTCTTTCCATTTTCTCTCTCTTTAAGAGTTGTCTTCTCAATTGAAAGACTGTGCTATGTTCTAGAGAATTCAACTCCTACGAAGGCACGTCTAATATTAAGAGGAATTTGGATATTGGGGTAGCCAACAAGGACCCGCATGGTCACAATGAGTCCAATAAACTATCTCGGAATGCGTATTGTTATTTCCATAGAACTTTCTAAGAAGGGCTTCATCCATAAGTGGATAAGATAATGTTAAGCCCTCCCATATATATATTAAAAAGAATTGTGTAAAACTTTTATTTGTAATGATGCACTCGTTCCCCGGTATGACTGGAAGGCATAAATAAGCCAGTTGGTAGGGTTTTGCAACCAACCCATTGATGATCATTGATAAAGCGGTAAGGGGGGATTCGATGGAAATAAGGAGATATGGATATCTTGAGGTCGGTGGAGGGCGGAGAAGGGTATTTTCATCTATTGATAAAAAGGTTGTTTGAACAGATTGGATCCATTGCTTACGGAGGAGATTCAATAGAAAGAAGGAAGGAACTTGCATTTGAGTCCTAAAAGTGATGACGATGATTGGATTCCATAAAGAGCGTAAGGAGAGGCATTGTCTTGGGAGGGATAGGTAGCAGATATCAGTTTTGAAAACTGGTTGGTTGGATTGGTTGAGAAGGAACCGGCGATTAAAACTAAACAATCAATTTTAGTTTTTTGGTAGCCAAACCGAAACTTAAAATTTGCGAACCGAGCCAATCTTAACCAACTCGCTTTTTTAAGTTTTTGGTTTTGAAATGAAAATGGGAAGAAGAAAAAAGGGAGATGAACATGATAGGAAGAAGAGATGAACATAATGAACAAAAAATTAATTACATGAGAATAAATCCACTCTAGAATTGAAAAGGTAATGCACAACTTACTTTGGGATGTACTCCCTCAAAGCCACCTTCTCAATTGGAAAAAAAGGTTTGTCAGCCTAAAGACAAAATGGGTCTTGAGATTAGGAGAATCAAAGAGTTCAATAAAGCTCTCCTAATCAAAAGGATACGAAGATAGATTCTTCATGACTCACACATCACACAATGATTAGGGAGGTGTAAACCTCTTCAATTTCTATTAATGTTGCCATGAGTGAGGGTCCACATCAGAAATGTAGCTCTTGGAGGAACTTCCTTCATCCAGATGAAAGAGTTGAGCTTGCAGATTCTCTCTTGAAAAATAGAGTCAGGAAGTGGAGGAGCCAAGTGTTCATACCATTTCTTAACAGAGTAATCATTGGCTTTACCCCAGCAGAGCCATTTTTTATTCTCCAAGTCAAGGAAATGCCATCTGTGAGAGAGAGCAATGCAAACATTTGAGGGATTTCCAATCATTGCTCCTTGTGTGGTGTTGACTCAGAGAGCATTGATCATCTCCTATTCGCATGCTCCTTTACTCACAACATTTGGGCTGGATGCTTTAGAGAATTAAGATTGCAAGCGCCCTATTACTGAGACATGGTCTTCATCAAACTTGGGCAGCTGACGCCTATCTCACGTTGGGAAGTGGGTTCGGGTAGAATGTTTCACGCCATTTGGGTAGTTTGGAGTGAGAGAAACAACAGGATCTTCAAGGGTAGTTCCAAAGATGTATAGAGGGTTCTCAATAGAAACTAAAATCACTCTATGGGTTTGCGTCACACATGGGATATGTTCAAAGATACATGAGATGAGAGATACAGGTACTTATGATGTATACTTTGGCCTTTTGATTTGGTATATAATATAATTTTTTTTGATAAAAAAAAATTCCACTCTACATAACCCAGGGTTTCTCAACATTAATGAAGTTTCAGTAGAAAGAAATGTGGAATCTTTAGGTTTTCTCAAACACCATTGAACCAGTAATTGCAACTTACCATTTGAAGCTTTTACTCGCATTCAGTCTCGAGTTATTTTCTTTGTTCATGAATCTTAAATACAATTAACTCGTGCACTTTGCCCTTGTTACCGTCATTCTCTCTCTTACATTACCAAGTAATACTGACAATGAAGAACCACAAAAAACCACAACAGCTCCACTGTCCTTTAGTTAGTTACTGTCACATCAATCAATGACAAAGTTAAAGAAAACCTTGATTACTTAAATTTTGAAACCAACTTTCCTTGTTGACATCAAAGTAATTGTGTTGGGACGACAAAGGATGACGAATTGAGTTCCAAAAGCAAAAGTTGATGAGTTCTTTTAGCCATTATCCTACTCAACCGCTAAACTCTCAAGGACAATGCTATTTGATTTTAACCATTACCCGGCTCAACCCCCTAATGAAACTGACCCTTTGTGTTTTGCAAATTATAGAGGATAGTAAACTAATATTATTTATTTGTTATCTTTTATCTTTGCATTTCAAAGTACAGCGAGTACAACATACACATGCTATATTTGTTGTTTACAGTTGTACTTTGATGGGTTTGTTTTTTGATGTATTCTCTAATAACTGAAAAATCAACGCCAAAGTTTTGGAACCTTATGAACTGAACCAAACCAAAATTGTCTGATTGATTCGGTCGCTTAAGTTAGCTCATTTGTTTTTTATTCTGCCCTATTTGGTGCGGTCGCTGAAGTCAGGTTTTTTCGTTTTTTATTCAGCCCTATTTGGTGCGATCACTTAAGTCAGGTTTTTCGTTTTTTATTCAGCCCCTATTTAAATTAATGAGGGGGAGTTGGATTCTGCATTGGTATCATTGGCACTAGATCAGAAACTCCTAATGGATTTTCTATGGAATATGCTGGTTTAAAAGTTTAAGTGGATCTCAGAGTGTTTGGTTGATGAAATGCTCTGGGGTGTCTTTGGGCTGGGTTCTTTGATTACAAACCCAAGTCTGATTGGTAAGTCCAGTTGAAATCAAGAATCAATTTACAAGTCCAGTTGAAATCACGAATCAATCTTTAACTTGGAAGTTATTGTAGTGGGATGTGGAACACAAAGCCCTTTGAAGGAGAGCCATTTTGGCTAAATATGTAATGCTTAAAGGTAGGTGGTCACTAAAGCGTCAAAGAAGCCTCTATGGTTTGAGCATGTTGGAAGCGGCGAGTCTTAGAAGTACGAGGGGGATTCAAATTTAGATGTAGCGTGACGCTTGGGTGCATGATCTCCTTTAGGGGAGGTTCCCGAGACTCTTCTTTGTATCCTCAAGGAAAATGGGGTTGGTTTCCTAGTTTAGCTCTTATGTTGAGGGAGTTGGCATCTCTTATGTTGAGAGGGAGTTGGTATTAAATATTCATCGTAGGAGTTTGTTTGAATGGAAAAAAAGGGAATTTTTACAAATGATTTGTTTGCGTGAAGGTGTGGCCTTAGATGAAAATGATGATGATTGGGACTGGAAATGGAAAGAAATAAAATGTTACTTCTTGTTGAATCGTTTTAGTCAAGTGGAAGTGGAGGGTCTCTAATGAAGCTCAATCAACTTCCCTCTGGTTGGGAACTAACTAATTGCCCATAGAGTTTGTTGCATGACAATGCTGTTGGGACTGCTTGCCAACTAAAAATATCCTTCTAACGAGGGGCATTGCTATTTCAAGGTTCTAGTGTGGGATGTCAATCCCTCAATGAATCTTCAGTGCATTGTTCTTTAACTCAAGGGTATTTTCTTTCTTTCCAAGTTTGCTATCCAGAGGGTTACATCAGGCTCAATTAGAAGTATGGCAGTCTTGGAAAGGATTATCCAACCTCAGTAGGTGTGGATAGCTTATGTGGAACCTCATACCTTATGCCATTTGCTGGAATTCATGGAAGGAGAATCGGAGAGTATTTCAAGGTGTGGTGAAAGAGGCAAAGCTTTGTATGGAGCACTTCATCCTTGCCTTGCATGGTATGCTGCTTCCGCTCCTTGAGGTGACATTTGCGAGATGTTGGTCTTGTGAGGCTTTGTTTTTCTCATGCAAAGCCCTCTTTTACTAGTATTAAATCCACGCGCTCGAACCAATGGAGAATTAAACTGAAGTTATTTGTTTTTTTAAATTTTTTTCCAAAGCATCCAATCAAATAATCTGATTTGTATTGCTAAGTGATGATACATCAAAATTGACCGATCATTATAACCGTACACGTGGTATAGAGACTCACCACGAGGATATAACGTTTAGCCTATTGGGCCAACTCATAAAGCCCAGAAAGAATAAAGCCAATTACAGAGGTCTGCTAATGATGAGACGTAAACAGGGCCCGAATCCAGACCCGAACGAATCAGAGCCCGAATTCAGACACGAGTTCTCTCATAAATAAGAAAAACATTGCACCAAAAAAGAGTCGTGGAGGGAGTTACGCCTCCACGATCACATCTTTATTAAAGAGGAAACTGTTACAAGAAACATCTCATTCCGTTCACATGCTTAAATCACGCTGAGAGTTAACCGCGACCATTATAAAAGGTAAAGAGAACATTCAACACATGTATGCAACTTTAACTGAATTTTGTCCAGATTTACTTTCTTCTTCAAACAAGGTTATTAACTTAAGCATCGGAGTGCCTTCGATCATCAAAAAGGTGGTCGTTGGCAATCTAACAATGGTTTTACAGGTCAAACTCATAGGAGGACGATTTTTGGACGCATCAGCTTGGTGCCATCCATGGGGAACGATGAGGTTCCTTTCTAAAAACAAAATACACAGTGACAAAGCTCACCATAACCTGATAAAAGATCAAGCCGTCATAACAAATGACGCAGTCTGTAGATTCTCAACTCGGTAATGGTTATGACAACTCTCATACAGACAACAATGCATCACTGATAGCTTAAAAAAAAGCAGTTTGGATCATCAGATCAGTAGCACCCGAAAATGAGTCACATAACAATTATGTTGGAGAAGATCACCAGGAACACATTTAGCCAATTGATCCTGTTCAGGCACTGCCACAACAGAACTCTGCCAATCGAACTCGAAGAAGTGACAAAGTCCCAATAAAACCTCTATAGGGAAACTTCGAAAGCAACAAGCTTCCTTGAGGCAAGAATCCACTGTGTGAAGGGACGCTTATCAAAATCTCGTTCAGGATAAGAGTCATAGATCCCAACATACTATACGCAAAGCCATCATTCTCTAACGTCCTCATGAAAACGACAGTGCCGAAAAAGTGCACTTCGCCAAAATTCGAAGTATATAATGGTACTTCCTACCCAACTGATCACCTGAGACTTCCACCACATGATGGCTTTGAAGGAAACCACAGAGTCAATCTTATGCAGGACATTCCCGATAAGCCTCACATCCACAACAATGAATTGGTTCAACAGCTTACCACCGAGGTCGATAGATTCCTTCAAAGCTTTGGCCACCACTTTTATCACTAGATTCATCGGAGCCAGCGGATGAGGAAAGGGCCACACTACCTCTTGCATATCAGGCACAAGCCTGAAGAGACAATATAGGAATATGTCACCCACTTTACCAATGAATTGACAATGATTGAAGAGAACACAACCGATGCAATCTTTGTGGCCGGATTGAAGAGATACCCTTTCTTTGATGTTCTTAACCTGAAACTTCCAAAGGGCATGAAAGTCCTAAAAATAACACAAAACACATATCCCTTGAGGAAATGAAGGCGACCAGGAGGAAAAATGACCAAGAAAGGGAAAGTCTTTCAAGGAAATGGGAAATAAAGGAGGAAAAAATACAGGATAATGGACAACGAGAGGGTAACAACCCATTGAAGAAACATCGAAATGGCGGATGGAGCGATTTGCAACGACAGGAAGTCGAGAAGCTACAACCAACGCGGCCTCGACATGAGCGAGTAACAATTGTGACGAAGAACACATACAAGCCATATACAACCCTAAAAACAAGTCAAGTAAATATACTGAAGCACATAGCGAAATGGGATAACGTCAACAAGCCGCTTAGGATGAGAAGAGACCCAGAAGGAAAAAGTAAATATTGTTCCTTTCATAAGGATTATGGGCATGATACCGAGGACTACTACAATCTAAAAGATGAAATCGAGTACTGGATTAAAAAAGGATGACTCGATGAGTTCATTAGAATGCCAGATAAGCAGCTCACATGGAAGGGGAAAGCAGACAATGCTACAGGATCAAAAAAACAACCCATATAGCTAATATACGGCTCACACTGCATAGCCGGGGGAAGCAAAGTACACGAAGCAGCCAGGATAACTTCTTACTCGAACCGATTTATATTAGAACAAGGATACTGACAAGACATCACGAATGCACAAAAGATGGAAAAGTTTGGATCAACCAACTAATACGAGTCAAAATATCCTTCCGGAAGATGCAAGCTCGACCCGAATAACAAACGACAAAACTAACAACAACCAACTCAATCGAACCCTGATGGTTGACACCAAACACGAAGCCAGCATCAGCATGATTGAAAAATTTGGTGCTGATGTGAGCATGATTGGACAATTCAGTGTTGATGTGAGCATGATTGGACAGTTTGTTGTTGACAAAAACATGATCGGACAGTTTGATGATGACATGAACATGGTCGAATGAGCCAATACAACTCAGCCATCGGATAGAAAAACACCTTGAGTCTGTCAGTCACGACAACATATACGACATACGAGGATGAAGCAAAGAAAAATAAAACAATAAAAACATTAGTCTCTAATACGAAGACTAACAAAGAGCAAAGAAAGGCAAAGTAAATCGTACTTCGAACCAGCGTAAAGGCCTTAACAGCTAAGGCTAGTGAAAATATCAAAAAAAGAGAATATTAATACGATTACGAATTCAGAGCCCCAAATTTTTGCGTGGACAACAAAAAAGATACATCAAAGAAGTAGCCATAAAGAGCAATCAACGACAAAAGTCGGATATATATAACTTCCCTTCTAATCAACCACGAAGTAAAGGTTGGACACCCGAGTCGACTAAACACAGAAACTTTGAGTCGACTAAAATGTCGAGTTAACGAAGTAAAGGTTGGACACCCGAGTCGACTAAACACAGAAACTTCGAGTCGACTAAAAACAAAAACTTCGAGTCAACCGAGATGTCGAATTAACGAACTAAAGGTTGGACACCTGAGTCGACTAAACACAAACTTTGAGTCGATCGAGATGTCGAGTTAATGAAGTAAATGTTGGACACTAAGTCAACTAAACACAAATTTTGAGTCGACCGAGATGTTGAGTCAACGAAGTAAAGGTTGGACACTCCAATTAATTTATCACGAAAAACTCCGAGTCGACCAAGATGTTGAGTTAATGAAGTAAATCCTCAACAAACAAGTTGACTTAACAAAAGAACTTCGAGTTGATGTACACATTGAATCAACGAAGTCAAAGTTAGAAAACACAAAATTGACCCACCATTAGACGAATGACGAGCCAAAGCACAAAAGCAGTTACAAAAAAATTCAAAGAAAAATCCAAGACAACTACAAGAAAAGTGAAAAGAACAGAAACCACAAACATTCTTTTTTATTGATAATACTACTCTGTTACATCCGGAGAAAGAGACTAAGAAGTAAGGGAAGAAACAAAAACAATTACAGGATCATCACTTGCAAGAACAGGAGAAGACTTCCCTTCAGAAGAGGGAGATAACAATGTCTTTGGGGCACTCGAGGATAGAAGAAGCAATGCCTCCTCAATTACTGGAGAAAATTCTTGGATATTGTCGTCTTCAAAAGCTTCACAAACTAGGTGACAATATATGGACAAATGTTCGCCGAGCCCCTTGATATAGTCAAGAAGCTCAACTCGTTCATCAACAACTCGATTACAATCTTCGGCTTCGACTATACTGAGCCTATCCTTGGCAACAATGAGTTCATTTTTGGCTGCGAAAAGCTGCCCCTCAGCGGTAGAAAGCATACTAGAAGTATCTGCCTTTACATCATCGAGCGCAACAATTATCTGTTCCACCTGCCTTTCAGCGGTATCACACATAACGGATTGCTATATTTCAGCACAAAATGCTTCAACAAAAACTATTTTCTCATCGGATAACTTTTTTTTTCCACATCACGTAGACGGGTATAAACCCCATCTAACTTGTCTTTCAAAGAATCAAGCTCAACAGCATATTTGTCCCGCGTACTTTTCGCCTCAACCAACGACTTTCGAGCAGCCCCTGCAGCTTTCTCCGATTCCACGCATTGTGTTTCCAACACATCAAATTGGGAAAGAACTTGAGAAAACACTAGCAACAACGCTGTCAATTTCTTTTCCAAATAAGCCACTTGATCACGACCAGCTCGATAGACCGAGCCCATGACCTTGCATAGGCAAGATGATTCATCTTATCAGTTACTTGCTCAAGACCGTGATCGATGTGATCAAACGGATCTAGTACAAGCATCGAATGCCTTTTCACCAACCGCATGTGCCACTCATTTACCAACCTACATGCACCGTCTTGCACATCAAGCTGAGTGAACCAGCAAAACCTGCCATCCGACTTGATACAGATATCCTTTGGGCAAGGCTCGGTCCAACCAACCCATGGATGAAAAACACTAGGATCGGGAAACATTGAAGAACCACCCTCGACAGCCCAAAAGGGCAAAAGGAATAGCAGTAACAACGAAAAAACTACTTTTGCCCTCCCGTCGAGAAGCATCCGTGGAAAGGGCAGGACTAGCGGTAATGGCGGGAACAGGAAAAACTTGACGAACAGGAAAAAAAACTAAAAACCCAGCTACCTCGTTGACATCATTAAAGGGAGAAGGAGAGTGATCCTTGAAACTCTTATCACCACCAATGTTTTTAGACTGATCAACCGCTAGCTGAAGCACTTTTTCATTAATGACCCGAGGGATCATCATTAGACAACTCAGTAGTGTCCGAGACACCATAAGCAGAAAAAAGCTTCTTCTCATTATCATCTAGCGGACGAGTAGTCTCATTCTCGCTTCTTTTCAATGCGAGCCTTAGCTCCTCAGCCTCCTCGAAAGATTCACGATCTCCTTTTGCAACATCGTCGTGGGAAGGACTTGTGTGAGACACAACCCCCGTAACATCTTGAACATGATTTGGATGGGACACAATCCGAGCAGAACCACGATTAGACAATCATTTCTTCCTTGAAACCCTACCAAGGTCTACTGGCAATCGCCTTGCCTGACTTGTAAACCTTGCAAGCTTTCTATTCCTTGAAGCAGGGATTGTGATATTAACAGGAGCATCGAGATTCGTAATACGCCGATCCAAGCTCACTTCCAAATCAATGCTAGCATCACTAACGCCAACACGAGCAGTGCGAGCAACAAAGGCCTCAGCACAAGACTCGGTAAATAAAGCTCACTATTCACTTATAGTGTACAAACCACTACGCTCCAGGATACCCTCGAAAAGAAATGCCTCCAAAGGATAACGGTGAAGCTTCGAGAATCGGTCACTAATCTTTCGCAAGATTCTTTCGCTTATTGGAAAATCGAAATTATCAAAAAAATCAAACGACCTCGCAATTGGAAGTAGCCGGAATTCACGGAAGCATAAAAACCAATACCGCGACCAATCACTGATGTCATCACTAAGTTTCTCAAAATAAACTGGAAAACGGAGAAAGCAAATATCCCTGTTCACCAACAGACCACCACTGAATGCAAAACCCTCAGTCAAAGGAAGAAACCATCAACTTCCAACCGAATAAAATAGCCTTCGCATAAGAAGAAGCCATCATCACCTTCCAACCATTGGGGCCCATTTGGGCAGGAGGGATACCCAAAAAGTTCAGATATTCTCAAAACAGCTCCGGAACAGGAAATCGAAAGCCAGAAGAAAACATGCACGAATAAAGTGCAATGTATCCAACCTTTGGATTACAAGGGCTATTATCCTATCTAGGCAGGATAATCTCGAGGTCGGGCGGGACATTATAATTAGACCGAATACTGTCTAGCATCACCTAAGAAGCTCTATTGGGAGAATAATGAGCCTCACATAGAGTTAGCGACTTACCACTTAGCTTATCACCAACGACATCATTGGAAAATAGAGAAGAAATGAAAATAAGGAAGACGAAAGAATGAGCAAACCCTAATTTCAAAGATAGCGTGAAGAGGGAAAATGAAGTCGTCACATCTTCTTTTATAGAGTTGAGCAATGAAGGGACGACTCATGGGACAACGATCGAGATATGATGGATACGCGAAATTTCAAAAATGTGCGCAAAAACGAACGGGCAAACAAAGAATCAAAACACCAACTCGCAGAAGTTACTGACAGTATTAAATACAAGGTAATGATGAAAATGAAAGGCAAATCGTCACGAAGTTAGTAGCCATGTCAGTATGCTACAAACTAAAGGGGGAGTAGCTGATGATACATAAAAATAGATCGATCATCATGGCCGTACGCGTGACATAGAGACTCATCACGAGGATATAGTGTCCAACCCATTAGGCCAACTTATAAAACCCAGGAAGAATAAAGTCAGTTACAGAGGCCCAGACAAAGCTTGCTATTGAGGAGACGTAAACAAGGCCCAAATTCAGGCCCGAACGAATCTGAGCCCGACATGAGTTCTCTCATAAATAAGAGGAGCGTTGCATCAAAAAAGAGTCGTGGACGGAGTTACGCTTCCACGAACGTATCTTCATTAAGGAGAAGATTGTTACAAAAAATATCTCTTTCCGTTGCGCCTCACATGCTTAAATCACGCTGAGAGTAATCACAACTATTATAAAAGGTAAAGGGAACATCCGACACGGGTATGCAACTTCAACTGAGTTTTGTTCAGATTTACTTCCTTTTTCCAACAGAGTTACTGACTTAAGCATCGGAGTGCCTTTTAAAAAACGTGCTCCTTGACAGTCTAACAATTGTTTTGCAGGTCAAACTAATAGGAGGACAATTTTTGGACGCATCGCTAAATTTTAACAACCCATTCCAACACACAGCAGGCTGCTAAAGGGGTTACTAAATAGTATTTTAGCAAGTTTATTGCTTGTACCCGACCTGTTGAAGGCCTGGAAGGGTTCCTAAAGCCTAAATAACATCAACTATCAATGAACCTTAAAACTTTTGAAGAGAACAACTCATCCCCTTTTATGTTTTGAACTGTTTGATTTTCAAAAGATGAACACGGCAATAGTTAACAGGAGATTTGTTTGATTTTCAGAAGATGAACAAGACAATGGTGTGAATCAACGGAGAGGATAGAATTAGCAATTTACCCGATGATGTTATTCATGAAATACTATCATTCTTTGACATGAAACATGCAGTCCAAACCAGTATCTTGTCTGCTAGATGACATTATGTTTGGACATATCTCCAAGTTTTTAATTTTGATGATTATAAGACGAGCATCAAATTTGTGAAGCAGGTGTTTGTCCACCGTGACACCTCTGACATACTAAAGCACGTGTGATCACTTTTTCATCGAGGATGTTGAAAATGGTCAAACACGATTTTTACACAGAATTATTATGTTATGCCTCATTCAGTATGTTTACAAAGTATCCAGACATTGCATCTTGAAAATATTCCTTTTAAGCTAGACTTGCTAGATGAAAATCCTGAGCTTTATCACAACTAGGGCGTATAATTAAAATTGAAATTTTGACATACTGAAAGGCATTTTCTTTGAATAATAATTAAAATTTCAAAACTTAATGCCATTTGTTCTGTGTATGACTTGGTCAAAATCCAGTTAATTACATCGACATGTTCTTGTCTATTTCGTTTTTAGACCAACAAATTTCAACTCAATCTTATAAAACAAACAAAACATAACATCGTTCACTAACGGCTCAAAATCTCTATAAAATCTTCTAATTTGTAATAAAGTCTCAGTGGTCATAGAAAAGTTGAAGGCTTTGAAGGTTTTAAAATGGTTAGGTTGTCCCTCATCTTCTTTTTACTGTTGGTAGCTTTCTTTTTCTCAGGTACGTTTCTTAAAACTCTTTAATATCTTCAGCGGTTAGATTTTGTATAATTGCATTTCCACATAACAGACTTTTCTTTCATATATAGTAGAAAAAGTTAATTGGGTGCTGCTACGTTCCCCCTCCCTGTCTTTTGTCATGTTATGTATATAAAGGTGGACATATTTACCATGCTAAAGAGTGTTTGTTGTCCAACGAATTCAATGAAGATGACCCAAATCGTAACAAGATCAACCTCACAAAAAATAGGGTTAGGTTGTGTTTGAATCTTATAGTTTGTACTTATTTTGAGTTTAGATTCTATGTTTGTCCTGCTTTGGGTATGGGTCCCAAGATACAATTGACCATCAAATGTTCGTTACAAATATAGGACCTAAATGCAAAGAACTGACATAAATTGTGAGACCTAAAGTCTCCATTTATATGTACTAAAGTCAATATTATTTCATAAAAAAAAAGTTCATTCAATTATTGGACGAGGAGTTAACAGTCAACATGGTCTTGAGACCTGAACTCAAATTGAACAAACTTTGGACACAAACTCAAAGTTGATATAAATCATGAGACCTAAACGCAAGTTATCCAAAAAATAACCAATCGATATTTCTAAGTGGGTATGTGCGTGTCCATATGCATGTTAAAAAACCCATCTCCGAAGCTGAATGCACTGTTGTTATTATTATCATTTTATTCTTTTTGTAGTTATGTAAAGAATGGCTGGTAGCAAGTTGATGTAAATTGACTGCACCTCGTTTTAGGACACAATAAGTTAACAATATTGTTTCATGAACACTGTTAACAATACTCTTATGCTAACCAATCTAACCACGCTTCCAATTGCAAAGTCCAACGGGCGGATTGGTAGTATTGCGAATTTGTAATGCACCTACTAACCAAGTTGACCACTTGTGCAAAATGGATGAGAATAAATCATCAGTTAACATAGTTATATGTTAGTTGGGGCCAAAATGGTAATTATGTAACTGCCTTAAACCCTATCTCTAAGCTATGTTCCATCAAAGTGTTGGTTTTGTAAAATAAAATAAAATAATAAGAGAAGGTTTAAGGGACTAAATCCACTTTTCTCTTATCAAATGGGACTCAGTTTGTCTTTTGTGCATTTAGTTGAAAAAATATAAAACTTTAGCTAGATTCGAGAAATGCTCATCGACTTATGCATTTTGGTCCTTGTAAATGCTAATTTGGTGCAGAAGCTTATTTCAAGAATCACATGTCAAATCAAGTTGAAAATTTAACACGATGTTTTATTTTAATTCACAAGTTTTCTAAAACTTCCAGCTTAAACAAGTTAATGGAAAACATAGCTCATGTACAACTAGCGTTCTAGAAATTGCTAGGAGGTATGTGGGCGGCACACAGGTAACTAGAGCCTAGAGGCCTAGGTGGGGGCATATGCGAATGTTTTTGCATTATAATTTATAATTTAATAAAAATTAAGCATAATAGCATATAGATGCAAAATGTATATAGATGCAAAATGTATAAGAAAAATTAGGGCCTTAATTTTATTTTAAGAATTGGAAATAAATAAGTAAGTAAATAAACAAAGTTCAAAAACCCACCCAGGTGGTCGCCTAGCCTTTAGTTCGCCCGGGCGGCTTCGAACCGCCTAGCTCATATTCTCCACCTAGGCCGATTTTTAGAATATTGTGTAGAACAAGTCACATTTTGATACATATCTTGGAAAACGAATATTGAATCAAGCTTAAGATTAACAAATTATTTTTTATGTTAACGTATACAAATCTTCAAATTTTTAGCTCAACTGTATCCAAGATAGTTGTCCATATTGCTTGACAGAAATGAAAGAATTAGAAAGAAATGGGTCTACAAAGAGGATCAAACATGGGAGATGAGGCCAAATAGACACTAAGTGGAAGATATTCGTGAGATTTTCAAGAGTAATAAAATTTTCTAGTTGATTTGGATAAATATCCCTAGGTTTAAGAAAATTACAAAAAATTCGTTTGGTTCTGTCAACTAACAAATGCATTTGTCAAAAGATGGTACATAAGATTCCAATTCTTGAAAAATTAAGCTCCTGTTCTTTTCTTTTTTTTTCTTTTCTTTTCTTTTGTTTCTCTTTTTCTTTGTCCAACTCACCCACCAAAATCAAAATTTAAAGGAATATTCAAAATTGCTTCCTTTTCACAGGAATGAACCCCATAAAATTGAACGATTATTGGTTCACAGAGTGTTGACCCAAATCAAGGCATGAATTTGATCCAAAGTAGTTGACCGATGAAATCTGATTAAATATTGACCAACTGTCTATATAGATAATAAAAATTTAAAAACTTAATGCCATTTGTTCTGTTTATGACATGGTCAAAAATCAAAATCAAGTTAATTACCTCGACATTTTCTTGTCTGTTTCATTTTTAGACCAACAAAATTCAACTCAATCTTATAAGACGTACCAAACATGACATCATTCACTAACTACTATAAAAACTCTATAAAATCTTTTAATTTGCAATCAAGTCTCAAGAGTCATATAAAAGTTGAAGGCCTGAGAATTTGAAAACGGTTAGGTTGTCCCCCATCTTCTTTTTCCTCTTTATAGCTTTCTTTTTCTCAGGTATGTTTCTTAAAACTTTTTAATATCTTTAGCGGTTAGTTTTAGGGGTGGGCAAGAATCCCGATTCCAACCTGTTCGACCCATTCTAGTATGGTCTCGAAACTGATTCAGAACAAGACAAATCAGTCTACGCTGTTTTGATGTCGATTCTGATCTCGAACCGGTCTGAACCGAGACAGAACCGATTTTAACAAAAATAATCTCGAACCGTTCCGGTTTGTCCTGATTACCGTAACACTTAATATCTAAACCCAAACCCAGTTATTAGCAAACCAAAGCCCAACCCAATGCCAAAACAAATAGGGTTTTGAGAATTGACAAAAGCAAATTACCAAAGAGCCAAAGACAGTAGGGCACTAGGGCAGCCACATCTCGCCTCGAACCCATCTTCTTCTCACCTCTTGCCTCGCCTCACCTCCAACCCTTTTTCTTCTCGCCTCCAACCCTTCTCCAACCTATTTGTTGATATCACTGTGAAATGTGTTCTGATCTTAATAGTTTGTTGTTCTGCCAAAGTCAAAATGTAAAACATCAACCCAAAGTGGAAGCTAAAGAGAAGAAAGAAGAAGACTCAAATGCCTTGGAAGAGATTGGAAAGTATAGAGCACAAGCACAACAAAACTTCATTGATGCCATTAGAGCTACAGAGGAGAGACATGCAAAGGCCAAGGCCACTACCAACACCAAGGACTCCTCCTCTAGTGGCGGTAGTGAAGGTGGTGGTGGTGTAACATCTTGTTTAGGTGGTACAAAGGAGACTGTAAAGCAAGGTTGGGTGCAACTAAGGATAAAGTAGTGGTGGCCAAAGATGTAATTGTAGGTGTTGGTGAAGATATTGCAGGTTATGTGAAAACAATGAAGGATGTAGTGGTGGGGAGTGGTGAGGGTATTGTGGGTTTGGAAGATAGAGTTCATATTAGGGTCATGGAGGCTGATTCAAAGGAGCCATTAAAGTATGCAATAATCGAGAAACCTCCTCGAAATCCTCCAATCCTCCCGGTTGGGGCAACTTTTCAATATCCTCCCTGAACTTGTCCAACATCATCTCCTCAATAGTCTTCCCCTTAGACCCCTATTCTGAACTCTTCTTCTCCTCTTTCTTGGTTCTAACATTCAAACCGTAAGATAACGAAGAATTAGGGTTTTCTTCCGTTGCTCGATCGGCTTCGAATCGAAGATGGGGTTTCCAAGGGTTCTCCAATCAGGGGATTGTCAACCTGCGCTTCTTATGAAGAGTTAGGGTTTCTTCTTCCTCTTCTTCGTGATCTGATTGAATGGGTTTGTTTGATTTGGGTTTCGAAGGGAGAGTGAAAGACAACTTCATCGCTGAGAGAAATACAAAAAAAAAAAAATCTCGAGTTTATGAAATAAAAAAGAGGCTTGTATGCAATTATCTGAGCCTCTGGTAAATCAAGCCCAAAAAATTTGGTTGTCTGAATTGGAAAATGAACAAACCAGGTAGGCATGAGGACTGTCCCGATTCCAAACAGTCCGGGTCCAATCGGGCCAACCCAAAAAAGTGGCTTTCCCGACCCGGACTGCTCCCGGTTGACTGAACCGGGATTGGGATCGGGATAGGCCTCAACTCGGGCCGTGCCCACCCCTAAGTTTTTGTATAATTGCATTTCTGCATAACAAACTTTCTTTCATATATATTAGGAAAAGTGAATTTAGCGCAGCTAAGTTTTTTTCTCCTTTTCTTTTGTCATGTTATATATAAAGCTGAACACATTCACCATGCTAAAGAGTACTAATTGTCCAAAGAATTCAATGAAGATGAACCACATCGTTACAAGATATCCTTACAAATATAGGGTTAGTTTGTGTTTGGGTCTTATAGCTTGTACCGGTTTTGAGTTTGGGTCTTAAGTTTGTTCAACTTTGGGTATGAGTCCCAACATTCCATTGACCTTCAGCTGTCTATTACAAATATAGGACCTAAATGCAAAAGACTGATATAAATTGTGAGACCTAAAGTCTAAATTTATCAATATCAAAGTCAATATTATTTCAAAAAAAAAATAAATATGAAAGTTCATTCAATTACTGGATTGAGAGTTAACAGTTAACAGGGTCATGGGACCCAGAGTCAAAGTTGGACAAACTTTGGACACAGGCTCAAAGTTGGTATAAATCATCAGACCTAAACGCAAGTTACCCAAAAAGAATAATCAATTTCGATATTTCTAGGTGGGTATGTGCGTGTACACATGCATGTTTATAAACCCATCTCCAAATCCGAACACACTACTGTTATTGTTATCATCAAATTCTTTTTCCAGTTATGTACAGAATGGATGGTAGCGAGATGATGTAAATAGATTGCACCTAGTTTTAGGACACAATAAGTTAAACAATATTGTTCCATGATTATCAAACACACCGTAAAATAGTTTAAAATGTGAATTGTAAAACATGGCTTTGAAATATTAACCATTTTGTTTTGCAGTGGAGGACCACGTGGAAGCACGTCAATGTAGGGACATCCTGATTAACACTAGTTGTAGCAAGGATGTTGAATGCATCCGACCTTGCCAGCAAGATCACCCTGGATCTAAGCCGTTGTGTGACGTCACATATTTTCCTCATGATCCAGCTAAATATTTGGCAGAGCTTTGCTAGGGTGTACTGGGATTTTACCTGGGATTTCGCTTGGATGGTGCTAGGCACGTGCACCATCCACGCATGACAGGCACGTGGGATTAAAGGTGAGCAAAAAAAAAAAAAAAAAAAAAAAAAAAACCCAAATGTTGTGGTGAAGGGAGAAGAGGACAGTGGCAGCACCTGTGATGAACTTGAATGGTACTGATCATGGTCCTTGTCTTGGTTCTTACCCACAAGAACAAGAAGATCTCTCCTATTTCTACACCCTCTTTCAAGGAGCTATCAACGAAATGAATACCACCACTACTACTACGCCCACCTCCTCCATCGAAGAAAAGAAGAAACGAAGTCGAAGATTGCCGACTGAAGAAGAAGAGGTGGTTGATCGTTTTGGCGATCGTTTTGAGGATCCCACTCTACTACGCCCACTATTTCGACCGATGAGGACCTTCATTCAAAATGCAGCAGAAGTGAAGCATCGCAAGACTAACAATCAACAAAAAAAAAAACCACTAGAAATTCATCAACAATTAAGCCCAAAAAGAAGCAAAAACAAAAATAAAGAAAACCCAGAAAGAGCAACTTTAGTCATGGCTTTCTCTTCCAAACTTCTCTTCTTCTTTGCTCTTCTTTCCTTCTCTGCTTTTGCCTTTGCTTTTGCAGATGAGAATGAAGAGAACCCATTCCTTCTAATAGCTTAATTGTTGCTTCTTTTTTGGTTACCACTACTCCAAAGACTGCATTCACCATCCGTATCTTGATCAAAAGCAAAGAAAGCAGAGTGAGTGAGAAGAAATGGTTGGGGATTGGAAGAGAGGAATCTCATTTCATTCATTCTCTCCTTACTTTCTTCTTGTTTGGTTACCACTACTCCAAAGACTGCATTCACCATCCATATCTTGATCAAAAGCAAAGAACGCAGAGTGAGTGAGAAGAAATGGTTGGGGATTGGAAGAGAGGAATCTCATTTCATTCATTCTCTCCTTACTTTTGGAGAAAAAGTGAGTGAGAGCCTTGTTTTTTTGCTTTTTGCTTCTCTAAATGCTTGAGCTTCTATTTCTGGTTTTTTTTTTTTTGTCCACTGTAATCCCACGTGCCTGGCATGCGTGAATGGTGCACGTGTCTAGCACCATCCAGGCGAAATCCCAAATAAAATCCCAGTGCATTTTAGAATTGTTGATGTGTGCAAGTGTGCTTATTGATGTTAGTAATTCCTATGACTTCCACAACTTCAATGCTCTTTTATATGTATTAATAAGCAAATTGTGGGAACTCCGCACAAATGTTATAACTTGAGTGGATTTTCATCTAATCAAATTAGTGTTATATCATAATTACATGTAATTGAAGGCATATTCAGAAATTTCATTTGCTTGGGCTACTTGAAGATACTCAGTATTTTATTTTTTGACTAGCGACATAATTGTAAACTCTCCTTTTCTCTCCTCTCTTATTCTCTTTTTTCCAACAACCAAAACTCTTAAGGGTTAAGAATAAAAACTCAGATTAACACAAATATGACGTGGTGATTCAATTTCTTATCATGTCTGTAAGATTAAATGAAAGATGGCCTCAAATAACTAAATAAAAATCTTATAAAAATGTATTTCAACCCAGATCTCTCTGAAGGATGTTTTGGATCTAATTTTGAAATTGTTATCAAATGTGATAATTTAAGTTGCCCACATTTGATATATAAAATATGTTGGACCATATTTGCATATCATACAATTTCATAATGATTAGAGAAGTTGATCAATTATTACTTAGGAAGAAAATAAAGGGATAGTGGGGAGAAAAAGTACAATATGTCAAAACTTCAGCTCAAATGAAATTAAGGGGGTCTTCGGTCCTTTTGAATTAGTAAAATCAATTTTTGTCCCTAATATACCAACACCTATTTTTAAAACCCATGCCCTGCTAAGAAGTTCGAGCAAAGAATAAAAGCATGAAGATGGATGAATTTGTGTATTGAAGATTTAATTGAAGGAATAGATGGGATTGTACATGGAGCTGGAATACTAAATAAAAGAGATTGTTAGAAATATGATCTAATGAAGCTACACCCAACTTGAATGGTTTGGATTTTAATTGCATGAATTAGAAAATTTATGAATAATGTATTATTAGTGTGAATTTATGTCGACTATTTATTTATATATAAGAAATCTAACTATTTTAATCAATTTCTTCTCAAAATAAACTTAAAGTCTACTTGCTGGCTCAAACCGAGCCTATCTTATTATACTTCACCAACCCCGAGCCTAGTAGCCAAAGACTTCTTAAGTACCTTTGTTGCTTCCAGATATATACTATGCTTCTTTCGATACATTTATTACTACAACATTTATACTTTGCTTCGGTTGTAAGTCTCAGGGGCCAAGAGTGGTTTTTCCGATATCAAGCCAATTGGGAGCGATCAATTGGGGAGTCCTGGATCAGAGACACGGGTTGCATTAGCAGGGAAATTAGGAGTGGCCTCGTCCCGGCCAGCTCACGTCCCCATCAGTCCAAGCCCTGTGATCACTATCAGTCTAAGCCCTGCGCCAACTCACGATCTCAGTCAGACCACGCTCCTCGTGTCTCCTCGGATTCAGCCTGCTCACGGCCCCAGCCCGACCAGTCCAAACACGGCCTGCCCACGGACTCAGGTCACGGCCAGTCCCCGACCCCGGTCTCTTCAAGGCCCCAACCTAGGGGATGTGCTTCCTCAGGCAGTGCATGATTTGATTGCCGTTGATGATTCTTTAGTGATGCAAACTAAGACGATTGGAATGATACAGGAAGTAGGGGATGCCACGGTGAAGCCGACAGTGATGGAACAGTTGAGAAAAGTTATGGCCAAACGAGCTCAATCCACGGTAACTGGTAATTTTTCAGTGCCCGCGGCAACAAAGAACGACAAGGATGGGAGCTTGTTTGATGTCGTCATCCAGCTGTTTGAGAAGAATCGTGTTTTGCGAATGGCATCTAATACACTTGAGAACATCACAGATGATAGTGACGAGGCTGCGTCAGAATCGGAGTTGGGGCCAAAATCACATGATATTAACGATTTAAATTTGGGAGCGCACTCCGACAAGGATCTACAGAACAAAGTCAAATCGGTGGTCCTTCCGGGCAATCGTCGTAAGACTAAGAGGGGTAAATCGTCCTCCCGTGCTTAAGATGATGGAAAATTTTCTGTTTTGACATGCTGGTTTCTTTCAGCATTGGTGATAGGTTATATTTGCTTTTCTATATTTTGGTTTACGACTGCTGCCCAATTTTTGTTTGGTTATATTACGGGTAAAGGTCATGTACCCCCGTATTGATTGTAATTCATGTTTATTTTGGACAAATAATAAGGTCTGACATTCCAGATGTGCCCCTCCCCACTAGAGGTTTAATTAAAAAAAAAAAAAAAAAAAAAAAAAGAGCCTCCAGCCATTTAGACTTAACGCATAATAGATGTACATTTGTTCGAATCGCCAACATTGGAGTCCAAATAATAATAACAATAATAAATATAATATAAAAATGTGACAAATTGTTCTTCAGACAAGAAGACCAACATGTAATTAACCCTAAAGATACTACAAATTTTAATTGGCAGACACATTTAAAGTTTAGTATTGTCTACGTGAATTTGTAATACTACACTAACCAAGCTAACCACATGTGCAATTGCAAAATCCAATCGGTGGCTTGGTATTGCGAATTTGTGATGCACCTACTAACCAATCTGACAACATGTGCAAGATCGATGAGAATAAATCATCAGTTACCTTAGTTATATGTTTGTTGAGGCCACAACTAAAATTATGTAACTGCCTCAAACCCTATTTCTATGTTATGCTCCATCAAAATGTTGGTTGTAAAAAAAGTAATTATAATAAGAAAGAGAGCGAAAGAGTTTTCAAGGGACTAAATCCACTTTTCTCTTATCAAATAGGATTCAGATTGTCTTTTGTGTATTTCGTTGATTAAGATAAAAAAAAAAAAGTATAAAAATTTTAGCTTGATTCCACAAATGCTCATCGGGTTATGCATTCAGGTCCTCATAAGTGCTAACTTAGTTTAAAAGCATATTTCATTAACCACCTGTCAAATCATGTTGATAATTTAACATGATGTTTGTTATGTTAATTCACAAGTTTTCTAAAATTTTCAGCTTAAACACATTAATGGCTGACGTACAACAACATATTTTGAAGCATATCTCGAGAAACAGATGTTGAATCAAGCTTCAATTTAACAAATTATTTTTTATGTTAATCTATATAATTCTTTAATTTTTTCTGCTCAAATGTATCCAAGATAGTTGTCCATATTGCTGGGTAGAAATGAACACTACTACAAATATTAGCTTAGGTAACGCCACTTAGATAGCGCTTTTTTAAAGAGCTATCCAAGTGGGCACTAGGATAGCGCTTATTTGTCTTTTAAAAAAAAAAAAACGCTACAATAGCGCTTTTAATTTTTTTTTTCAGTTAGGCGCTATCTTACTTATGTCTTAAATAACGCTTTAAAAAACGCTATGAGAAAAAACGTTACCAAAGCTACCATAGCGCTTTTAAAGTGCTTGCATAGCGCTTTCGAAGCGCTATGCTACGTACATTTAGAATAGCGCTTCGATTTTAATCAAATATCAAATTAAATCTCATTTTTTCAGATCTTGATACGATCGGACGGTTAAGATCACAAACCCTCATTTTTTCATTTTTTCAGATTTTGGTTTCCTCGACATTTAGAATTCCCCTTCTCAAACACACAGAGAGGCGATGTGGCGAGGAGGCAAGGAACCGAGGCGACGAACCAGAGGAGGCGAGGAGGCGAGGAACCGAGGAAGGAGGCGACTCAGGTCCAAGTAAGACTGATCGATTTTTTTCCTTTTTCAGATCCAAGTAAGAAAGCCAGAAGAGAGAAGAAGAAGAAATCGAAGGGAAGAAGACTGAAAGACTTGGAAGAAATCGAAGGAAGAAGAAGAAGAAATCGAAGAAGAAGGAAGACGAAGAGAGAAGAAGAACAAATCGAAGGAAGACGAACTCAGAAGTAGAAGAAACTCAGACTCAGAGATCAGATCTGGACCTTTGGTAAGTGGTAACCTGCTTCTTTGGTGGCTTTTTCGTTCTGTTCTTCTTCAAACCTGCGAATCTGCGATGGTTTATGGTTTTGTTCTTCTTCAAACCTGCGATGGTTTAGATCTGTTCTTCTTCGTTTTGTTCTGTTTTTCTTTGGTTTATTGTTTTGCAAGAACAACACAAGTGGCAGAATAGGCCCTGAGTTGTGATTACTTTGAGGATAAAATATCAGGCTTCATTTATTTTGTCTTTGTTCACCATCTTTATGTATGGTTAAATTAGGAATTGAAGTAAAACATCAAGAGTAACTTATCTTTACTGCAGTATGGTATACTAGCAATCAAGATGAGCTGAGTGTTAGTGAAGTGTGGGATGTCACTTCATCACTTGCATATTCTCAATCTGTTTCTGTGAGATTGAAGTTCTTTGTTGACACTCGTTTGTGAATCATGGACTGCTATGATTTCTTTTGTTCGAATTACATTATTTCTCATTTTTCCATTCAGAATCAGGGTTCCCATTTGTAATTCATTTGGGTTAGATATTGGACAAATCTTAATTGCTCAGTTAACACTTAACAGTGCATGACATAGTGAAATCTATGCTTAGAATCTATTTCTTAAAGTAAATTTTTCCTAAAATTGATGAATTCCACCTAAGAGCCATTGGTTTATTCTTTCAAAATTTTTAGTTTGAGTGTTTATTCCATTCTATTTTGAGAGCTAATCTTTTATTCCACTATGTTGAGAGCATACTTATAAATTGTGAGAAATTTTCATTGCCTAGCATCGTCATCTCTGCAGGTTGAGGTTTCTGGAGGGAGAGGAAGACCACCAACCTTGGTTGACAAGGATGAAGGACTAGGAAAGGTAAAAAAGATGTTTGTTATGCGATTTATTGTCTTGCAAGCACAGTCTCTTATTTATTTAGTGTAAACTAGTTTTGATGATCCATTTGCAGCCATTTTTTTTTGTTGAAAAGGGTTTTCATTAATATCCGTCTCATGAAAACACGATGAGGCATAGTGGATTACAGTTGTTTTTGGTGTATTGTGACATTCTAAAGTCATCTGAAATTTATACACTGCTTCAATAGAATTGTTTTTAACAGTCCAGCATCTGATTTCCTGAGTTGCAAAGTTTTATGCTAGGACCATTTTGTCACAACTCTAATGCATTGAGTTGATTTGATGACAGGAGTTACATTGGGGAACTACTTGTTTGTCTTCTACATCAAACAGACTTGTCCTATGACAATATCCCTAAATTCAAGTTCCTAGCTTCCTGGGTTACAGTTGGATGGAAACTAGGTTTTCAAGTCATAAACTCAGGTTGCAATTTGAAGCTCCATCTCTGATCTCTTCACCAAAACTGCATTCGTAGATCTTCTTACTAGAATACTGCATACCTTTGTTCAGTGAATGCACTTTGGGATGAGCCTTCCACTTGACAGGTAAAAGAGGCACACTCTACTTCTCCACCAAAGCATGCCACTCACAGTGCAAGGAGTACTGCACAGATCTTTTTATGGAAACAATGAAAGAACAAAGGACCAAGAGTAAATTAAGGCTAAACGTCTTGTTTCCTACCATTCATCACTTGTTAATATTCTGCAAGTTTAGGTTTTTCCCTATTAGTCTAACTATATGTCTGAATTCTGCAAGTATAAAACAGGTTTCATGAAATTCAGACCTTTGACTAGATCGATTACGAGACAAAAACAATAGTCTTTTCTCATCATAGAGATGGTTGTGCAGGCACCTGAATTGTTTACAACAGCCCCAGCCCTTGCAATTCGTGGTTGTTTTCCTTTAGGATCATAATTGTTTGCTTGAAACTGTTTACTAAGAAAATTTGTGCTGAAGATTGATTGATCTGTTTGGCTTGTCTCATGATCCTAGTTTGTTAATCATAAGCATTTCTACTTATAGATAAGTTGGCAACTATTTCTTATGATAACTTTTAACTGTTTTCCAGAGGGGCATTGCTTAGTCGGATGAGCATGGATGTCATAAATGGTATGGGTCATATGCAAAGTTCAGACATGCAGGATAGCCACAGTCAGATGCACTCAATTGATCAATATGGCACAATGGATTCTGCCAGTCGTTCTTACCATCACCAAGTTCCTAACCAGTATAATACTTCAAATTTGGATGCTTTTAGAAACCACTATTCTGAACCCAATGAGCAGCTAGGAAACGGATGGATGGATCCTCGAATTCAACAAATGCATCTCAAAGCTGAGCAATGGAAAAGGGAAGCAGAAGTTCACATGTTGTCTAAGGACCCAAATTCATGGATTCAAGAAGGAGGAAATAACGGGAACTCAAAACGAGTTTTGATGGATTTGTTCCAGCAGAAAATGGGCCTTCAAAACAGTCAGTCATCTGAAAGGAGTGGCAGTGCTCCTACCTCATCTTATGAAAGAAGGGATTCTTCTGGGCACATTTCTGGATCTAGATCTTCATATCATTCATACAGGACTACAGTTCAGTCGGGCAGTTCCTTCATGGATGGGCCTCAACACTCCAATTTTAGCAGCTTTATGCAGGATCAAATGGTAAATTTGGATAGGGGTGCTCAGTTAAGCAGTGATCGGCTGCCTCATAGATCTCAATCTGGGGCATTGTTTGAGCAGTTATCCATCGACAGGAACGAAACTGTACCTGCCAGGAATTCTGATGTGGTTGGTAAGTCGTATGCTGGGACAAAATCATCTGACTGGAATGATGTAAAGAAGGCTATGAAACATGGATCTCTAAGCAAGGGTTTGACAGGCAATCCTGGGTTAGGGGTTCAAGGTAGCATGATTGAGCAATTTGGAGTGACTGCTGTAGATCAACTGGAGCTGCCAGTTAGTAGCGTTACTAAGCACACGTCACCTGGAAACAGAGGTATTCCTTTATCACTGTCCATTTTCATTAACTTTTACCTTGAAACTTTTTCATGTGGAAACAAAATGATTGGTGCAGATGGGCATAATGGCTTCTACAACTATATTTCGGGTCTGGATAACACGTTTGATGAAGATATGTCCAAAGACAGGTGAGAAACTGAGAATTCTTTCTACAGACACTAACAAGTAACAAGTGCCAGGCGACATCTTAAAATTAGTTGCTTTAATTTTTGTTTTAGGATTTAGGAAAACCTGCAGATCACAGTTAAGTTTATTATTTTGAAGTTTGTAATACGTTAACGACTAAAAGTCATTTAGTGCAATTAGACCTTGGTGAAAAATGTTACACATGTGTGTCTATGCAAAAACTTAATAATTGTAATTTCTAAACTTTCACTTTTCCCTGTGGATAGTGTCCAGTAAGTAAAGTTTACATTAATCAAATAGACTTCCATGTAACTACTGTGGGGTTGATTTGCAAACGATGCTTAATTAATATAAACGTATGACTATGAGTCATTAAGTATTACATACCTTCTGAAGGTGAGCTTCAGCTGAAATGATAAGACATTAAAACCGAGGATTGCATACAACTTTCAATGCTAACAACTAATCAATTCACTTTAGAGAGAAATATTGTATTTTACGTGAAAAAAATATTTTTCAGTCACTGAATTAGAAAAGCTGGATCAACTCGAAAGTCTACAATGATGATACCCTAAATCCCCCTAAATCCTAATCTCGTTCTCACTCATTTTTCTCTTAGGAGGGATTGTATGAGACAATCTGCAATGACAATATTGTACATGAAGGTGTTTGTTTCTACATTCGATAAAAGATTTCTTGAAATGAAATTAAACATTTTTTTTGCTGTAAAAAGTTATGGCTCGTTCCTTCTTTGGGTTTGGTTGACGGCTTGTTCTTTTTTATGGAATTGTGGACCCTGGTTGACTTTAGACTTTTAGTTATTGAATGTGAGCAGCAAAGTGTTATTTTGTATTATTCAACATTTTAAACTTTTCTCCTTTGTCAGGGTATCTTTTACCGTATCCCAAGGGCGTGATATCTCTTTACTGCAATGTCAATTCGGCTCACAAGGTTTACCTTCCCATGAAGTTCACTCTGGACTTTCTTCTGCACCACATGTCAAAGGGAAAAATGCATTCGGCATTGCGGCTTTTGATGGTATACTCATCTAAACACAATCTTTTACTGTTCTAGAGAAAAGTTTGCTAAGTAATCTTGAGTTAGCTAGGTGGTAACTCGCGGGTTCATGTGTTTCAGTAAGATGCCATTTTTCTTGGCAAATGGTCTCTCATGTTGCTAGTTTGCAGAACGATTCTGTTATTTTGTCAACCCATGACAATTTCATATATTGTGTAGGGGGGCTGGGGAAAGAGAGTTCCTCACATATCAATCAATGCCGCCCTAAAAATTGGATCATTTTCCAACAAAGGTTTTTACAACAGTCAAAGAATTACATAAATGTGATCATATCTAATTATTCTTGTGAAGTAAAAAGGCATTTATGAACTTATTAGTGATGAACCACCCTGCACTTTTGTTTTCCTTTGTTGTTGTTGAAAGGCGAGCAGATCCCAGAACCATTATATGCCTTCAGCAGGGCTCGAAACCTGCACATTTTCTTTCAATACCTTATTGGCATTATTTGGATTTATGTGTTTGATAATTTTCATTTTTCTTTCAATACCTTATTGGCATTATTTGAATTTATGTGTTTGATAATGTTCAGATGGTAGACGTGACTCTGAAGGAATTCTTGCAGTCAAGGTTTCTGAAACTTCGGTACCTGTAAAGGATGTGTTTGTCGGGCAAAACTTGTCTGGCAGTGACACAGATGTGTCAGAAACATCATTTGTGGACAAGCTGAAGAGTAGCAACACCTCCCAGAAACCTGGGATGCCAGAGGCTGGATGTGGTGGAGATTCAGAATCATTGAATGATGAACTAGGAGGATCTAAAGCTATTAAAAAGAAAGCTAAGAAAGGTAGGCGGATCGATCCTTCAGTCCTTGGATTCACAGTCCAAAGCAACAACCGCATATTGAAGGGTGAGATCCAGCGTCTGGACGAGTAATCTCATCTTCTTTTGAACTGAACACTTGCTATAGTGACATGCCTGCTCCTCAGAACTGTACATTTTGTGCTATTCTCACATCCTGTAAAGCACATGTCCTCAAAATTTTTTATTTTGTTGCGCGTTTCTCCTTCCATGGTGTTCATATCATGTGTTTTGGAAGTTGAGAGAGAAACCCCTGTTACAAAGTGATAGTGTAGTTAGTGATAACAAATTTGGTGAAAGACAACTTTTGTATAGACAATCATGTTCACATACACAGTTTAGACAGATAGAGAGAAATGGTACGTTAGAGCTAAAATCTGGTTTTGCTACCAGTTACCCTTTCTTGTACTGGAACAAAAAGGTTGAAACCAAGAGGTTTTGTATTTCTTTCTCGACTAATTCAATTTTGCATCTTAAGCAACGATTCAGATGGAGCATGAAATGTTTGATAATTTGACAAACTCCCTGTTTGATACTTTGACAAGCGAAATTAAATAGCGCTTTAGAAGCTAATTAAAAAAATCAAAAAAAAAAAAATAAAAAAAATCAACAAAATTAAATAGCGCTCATAAAAGCGCTATGCAAGCTAATTTAAAAACAAAATTAACGCTTAGATAGCGCTTAATAAAGCGCTATCTAACGAAGCGCTATTCAAGTACACGCCTTGCATAGTGCTTTTTTGAGCGCTATCTAAGCTACCATAGCGGTAGCTTAGATAGCGCTAAAAAGCGCTATCTAAGCCTATTTTTAAGCGCTATGCAAGCCTATATTTGTAGTAGTGGAAAGAATTAGAAAGAGATGAGTCTACAGATAAGATTAAAGAAGAGGAACACACTTTTCTAGTTGATTTGGTCATTTATCCCTATGTTTATGAAAATTAAATAAATTTCATTTGGTTCCCTCATCAAACAATGCGTTTAGATAAGATTTCAAAAGAAGGTAGATAAGATTCTACTCTTGAAAAATTAAATTTGAATTGTAAAACATGGCCTTAAAATATTAATCATTTTATTTTGTAGTGAAGGACCACGTGGGAACTCGTCATTGTAGGGATATTCTGACTGATGTAGTCGATTCCTCCTCCCGTTCCTTGTTGTTTACCTAGACTTACACAAATAGCAAACTTAAGCCAATGACTACTGTATGGAGGTCGATGACCCTCCGATGCTTAAGTTAGATAAGGCTTAGGAAAGATTTAAAACTGTAAACTAAGATTCTGTAGCATACCTCAAGTTCATCGACCTTATCTATCTTTTATAGTGTAGGAGTTCTTGTTCGGCTAGGTTTTTGGTATGTTGTGATCAAATTATTATATGCTTTCAAGCTTCTCAGTACTACCTGTATGTTCAAGCCAAAAGTATTACTTGTATATGACTTGTTTGCTTTTGGTGTGTTCTTTTTCAAAGCAATGTTATATACTTATCACCTTAATGTCTTGTTTGACTTGTTGTTAGAGTGTGAATACCGACTCAAAGAAAAAGTGCAAGTTGTTGGATGGTAGTGGTTTGGGACAAGTAGTTGTTGAAGGACGTTGGTCTTCAAGTTATCCAAATCAGGTTGTTCATTTTGTTCCCTTGGGTCCTAATGCTATTAGAGTTTGGGTAGATAGCCCAAAAGTTCCTACTGCATCTCTTTGGAGGTCTACATGTAAGCTGGAATTTATTGAAGATGTCATTGGTACTACAGTAGCATGGCCAGCAGACAAAGTTGTTATGATTTAAAGCTTCGGTAAGCATTAATCGAGACTTGTAATATATATTTGAATGCTTGAATGAATGTATCTTGGTCTTTAATTCCTGAATATATGCTTGAATTCAAGCATGTTTGTCTTAGTATAAAACCTAGCAATTATTTCATTATCAGAAATAGGTTCTTAAAAGCCTAAGTGGTGAAATCCTTACACAAATTAAGGTGAACTACTACCAATTTTGTAGATCCTCTTGTATCCATGCATGTGTTCCTTACACAAATCAAGGTGAACTACTACCAATTTTGTAGATCCTCTTGTATTCATGCATGTGTACGTATGTTATAGGAATGTTAATGTTGTAATGTTGTTAATGTTGTTGTTGTAATAAGATGTTTCACTGCTTCAGATGTTAATTGATTTTGCATTTTAGGGAGTTGTGTTCATTTAAATAGGTTTTTATGGAGTTTTGAGAGACAAAACAATGAGAAGATTGGTTGGAATAATATCCATATCTGATCCGTTAAAATCTGGTGCTCACGAAGTCATTATTTCCATCCTCAAGTACATGAATGTCAATAGCATTATGGTTATAGGTGATAATAGGTGGAGCTGGATTAGCCGTCCCTTCCCTCTCCCATACTTTCTAGGGCTTGTTCTATTCAATCAATCTGATCTCGGGCTACACACCCATCAGAAGGCTACACACCCATCAGCTGGTCGTTCTTCATCTAGAGCTACACACCCATCAGAGTGTTGTTCTTCATCAGGGGGCTACACACCCATCAGAGTGCAGAAGGTTCGGTGTACCATTCAAGAGAGGGGATAAGTATTTTTACTTCCACAATACAAGGCTTCAATCCTAATGTGTCTTGTATATGCAGGTTAGTAGGATTTTGGTTCTTGTTAACGAAGTTTGTTGGATGTTTGGTTTTGAATTGGGGTTCTTTATGTTTGGTCGTTTTGTTGGGTTTACAAGATAGTTTTGATTCTGAAGCAAAAGGTTTTGCTTGATCCGGATGAGCTTAGCAAAGATGGAACCATTTTGTTAAAGGTGTTTGAATTTAGTGAGAATGCAAATTACATGGGATATGGGATATGGGATTAGTTCTAGTGGTAGTGATTGGGTGACCATTAAAGTAATGCGGCTGGAAGACAAGGCCATCGAACCTGATACTCTGTTCTGGGTGAGTTTACTTGGCTTAATTGGTGTCTTCAAAAACAGATTTTGAAGGTGGAAGTGGTGTTTATGAGCTACTCTTTATGTTTTTCTACTTGTTGCAAGTTAAGATTTCATCAATTAGTTGGACTCATGATAACAAGGGGTTTTTCTACAATCGTTATTCAGCTCCTGAGTAAGTTTTTATTTTAGTTTTGGTCGTATTAAATGGATTTGATTAGTTGGATTTTTTTTTTTTTTGAGTTTTGAATGTGTTTATTTGGTTTGTGGATTTATGTTTATGAAAAGGGAGAAAATATTGAGGCTGGAACTGAGACAGATTCTAATATCCATCAAAAGGTCTATTATCACTTCATGGGAATCAATCTCAAGATATTTTGATTTGGAAAGACCCTGAGAATTGAGGCTGAAGTTACCGATGATGGGAAGGTAAGCCTTCATTACATCCTGTATGCAGCTTGGCATTCTATTACAAGGCTTAAGTGTGCATTTCTTTTGTTCAATTGATTAATATAACTTTTCCATGAAGATTTTGCCATTTCTTTTATAAAGCAATTTATTTTGATTAACCACGGCAGCTTGAGATGAATCTATCTTACTTCTATTTCACTATGCATAAAGAGTTTTTAAGTTCTTGGTCCCAAGAGACAGCAATAAACTTGTCAGTCAAATCAAGGAATCTACAAAAAAATCATGTTCTTGGTCATTCTGGTATATTTCCATTTTATATTCTTATGCATTCATACACGGTCGACTACACTTTGTACTAAAATGCATGTTTACCATCCAGATGGGATTTGCCATGGGATTTGTCAGTCAAATCTAAGTGTGCAATATTGAATGTCTGTGGACATAATAACTAGACTAGTGTTTTCTTTTCGAATTGTAGAATCCATTAATCATAATAAGCTTGGAAAGAGCTTAAATGAAATCCATTTCGCCACTGAAATCCTTCCTTTCCAGGTTGCGGTCAAGCTTGTGTTCAATTGGCCAAAGTTATGTCGAGCATGAAGTCCAATGAAAATGTGATTAAGCTTGGTGTTTATTAGATATCACCCCATTTGTCATTATAAGTTTGGAAAGTTTGGTTAGAGCTTAAACGAAATCCATTTGGCCACTCAATCTTTGCTCGTTAGGAATGTGCTCAAGATCCAAAGGCCTTCATTGACTTTTCCCTTATATATTAAAATATGCATGTCATTTGGGTGAGTGTGACTTGATTATGTCTTGGGCGAGTCAAGACACCCTACTTTTTCTAGGAATTGGGGTACATTGGTGGATACGGTTGGATATGCTCTATGTTCACGCTATACATGGTGAAATATACATTCTTAGCTAATGCAGAGCAGATCATTTGTTCATCCAGAGAGGCAGCTTCAGGAAGCTAATAATAGCCTTTACTGTAGGTGTTAAACTATATGGAAGGCCAAAAATTACTTCCGTACTAAATATTTCAGAAGCATGCTCATTTCACCATGAGTACAATTCCATGGCTTGTACAATTGAAATTGTGGATGATTTGCATGATGCCATCAAACATATACATCGTCACGGAAGGTTATTTATTTGTTTATCTATTTTAACCACTTCTTTATTTTTTCACTCTTAGTTTTCTCATCCATTTGCCTATGTACTCGGTGAACTCCAATTTCTACAGTTCTCACACTGATTGTCTAGTTACGGAAGACCATGAAGCTGCAGACATATTCTTACATCAGGTCCACTGGTGGATTATGTTGTTGAGTGATCTCACTATAAGAACTTTCTGGCTTCTCTTCTAAGGGGGTTTTCTGTGGCTAAATATCAATTGCTTGTTAAGTAGTTTCTTCATAATGGTTATCTACATGTAGTATAATTACTAATGTTGTATGCACTAGCTTTCCAAAAAAATTTCACAAACAATTGAGGACATGTCATATTATTTACAAATTTCTTGAGTGAAATGTTTCTGGCCTCTTTGGAATATCTCCATGCTTTTGATTTTCCCTTGATGCAAGTTTTTGATATGAACTTTAAAAGCATTGCATGATCGTATTCATTAATTTGGTTATAAGGACATCGTCTTCGCAGGGTTAGAGCACCCTTGTACACTAATATATAGGACAGAGCACTGAACTGTACCGAATTACCTACCTTGGGGAGTGGATCTTGCATATCTATACTATAATCGGTTTGCAGAACTTATGGTTCATAAGCCTGATGAAGGACTAGCTCTAAGCCTCTTGGCCACATTGCTTTCACCTTTGGTAACTTTCCATTTAATACTAAGCCATTTATTTGCTCAAATATTTTTCTTAATGTTGTTGGTAGTGATCACTGGATATAACATTTTGCAGAGATGGGCATTTTCAAAGTTTGTTGAGAGCTATATCAGATGGAAACTCCCCATGAAGAAGTACAAGATGATACCAAAAATAACTTCTCACGAGAAATATCTACTTGCTTACTCTCAACAGTACCGGAGGAATTTTACAACAGAGTAGAAGAAGGAAACATTATTTTAAAGAAAGCAAAGAGTTTTAGCTTCTGCAGAAATGGAGTGATGGTCGAAGGTGATGCTACTCTTGTAGAAATTGATTTGGTGATTCTTGCCACAGGATATAAAGGTGATGAAAAGCTCAAGAACATCTTTGCATCATCAACCTTTCAAAACTACATTATGGGGTCGCCCACCAACACAATTTTGCTGTATAGGTATCATACATCTCAATTTTCATCAGTTTACTAGTAAGGATGTGAGAAGATCAACTCAATAGGCCACACATTGTGGAGAGAATTAACACTAACGCCTGAACTAAACAATATGAATTAATTCATGTGTTTCTTATTGTTGCAGAGAATGTGTACATCCACGAATCCCATAGGTAGTAGTGATTGGATACTCGAAGAGTCTTGCAAATTTGCATACTTCAGAAATGAAATGTAGATGGCTAACCCATCTTCTTGAGGGACATTCAAATTGCCCAACATAAAAGAGATGGAAGATGATGCACTCAAGTGGGAGAAGTTCTTGAAGCAATATACCGGCCCATACTATAGAAGAGCTTGTGTTGGTATCCTTCAAATATGGTACCATGATCTTATTTGCAAGGATATATGATGCAATCCCAAAAGAAAGAAGGGATTTTTCGCAGAGTTGTTTGAACCTTATAAACCTATGGATTAAAGACATGTCCCATTAGCCTCTTTTAGTTGTTTACTGCTTCAACTGAAATAAATGTAGTATGATCTTTATTATTTGATAGATTTTGTGACTTGATCTAATAGATTACCTTATTACATTACTATGCCTCGCCATTCATGGAAATGTTCAAGTGTTTGGCACATTTAGGTTTTTATTTTCTAGAAATAAAATTTATAAGATGTTATAAAAAGTCATTTGATAGCACTTGATGAGTGTCATAGAAAAAAAAGGGCCTTGAATAACGCTATAGAAACTAATACAATAGCATTTGTTACATGCTACGTGAGGGAAGACAATAGTTTTCAGAAACGCTATTGGTAACTATACAATAGCGTTTTTTAAGTGTTGTCACAAGCTAAGCAATTGCACTTTTTAAACGTTATTATAGATTTAACCATAGCATTTTAAAAATGCTATTACAAGATAAACAAACGCTATAAATGGTCTACTTACAATAGCGTTTCTAAAACGCTATAAATAACCATGTATCTATTATAGCTCCGGCAGACACAACGTTTTCTAAAACGCTATAATATCCTACAATATCGCTTTTGAAACGCTATGAATAAGCATGTTTGGTGTAGTGAATCTAATCATTTCCTATTTGCTTGTTAGAATATTTTTATATTTTAGCCCTTTACTATTGAACAAATGGTGACTAGATTTTCTAACTTATGAGAAACTAGTACACAAGTAAATTATTACATTTTCTAACCTACACATGCATATAATTACTTTTTAATATTAGGTATTCTTAAGATTAAGTAAATATGAAATTATCTATCCTTTAACGATTTTGCATTGAATCTATATGCATTGAGCAAATTGTTGATTGACACAAAAAATGATATAGTGCTAATACTTAAATTTTGTGTATCAACTATTGGTCAAACAAAAAAATTTTGAATTTAATTTTGTGTGCACTAAGCATGCTATTTACACATCCTTAAATGTTAAATCATTTAAATGAATATATTAAATTCCTTCAAAAAAAATAGGAAAATTAAATTCATGAATAATTTAGGGAAAATAACTTAGGGGCTTAGGTATAATTAATCATTTTTGGAAGGGGCTAATTTTGATTGTATAAAATATAAAATGTGGAGGGCAAAATTGTAATAGTATTTTTCATTTAAAAGACATTAACACCCTTTGTCATTTTTACCAATCTTTTGATTTTTTTGTAAATATTACAAAAGTTTGGAGGGTAAATGGGAATAAAAATTAGGTTGAAGACATCAACCTTGTTCATCTAGTGTCGCATTCATTTTTAAACTATATGATTAACCCTTTAAAAGATTAATAGCGGATGTATAGTTTATAAATAAATAAAAGGCTTCAATAGGGGCTTAGGTATAATTAATAAATGTTTGAGATAGGTGATTTTGATTGTAAAAGTATGAAATGTGAAGGGTAAAATTAAAAATTCAAAAGTTAGAAGTAAAGGCCATTTATAATTTCTATATAAATTGAGAGCTTTAAATAAATTACAATAGGATCTAGTATAATTAATGAATGTTTATAAAGATCCAATTTTAATTGTAAATTGTTTAAATTGAAGAGGATGAAATGGTAAATAGATGTAATTGTTTTTTATTTGAATGACATAAACACCCTTGTCACTTTTTACCAACTTTTTTTTTTTGTAAATACCATATAATTGGAAGGGGAAAATGGAATGAAAAATCAGGACAAAGACCCTGTCACTATTCATTTAGGAGAGTTGTCATTATAAAGTGTTTAGATAAAAGGTTTTGAACGACTCTGCTAAAATCTATATAAGAAAGCAACCAACAATCCAAAAAATTTCAATTACCTAAAGTAATTCCTTTGTCTTTTTGGGATAGAATTAGGATATTTATTAATATTAAAAATAGTAATATTTTATCAATATTAGACAATTCTACTATTCTTGTAATCGGGATTCCAATTAGGGTCCTCATATTTGTTTCTTATTAGGTTCATAGTTTGATTTGAAGGGTAGGTTAGTTATAAATTTGGGAGTAGGCTGCTCATTATTAGTTAATTGACTGAAAAGTTATTTTGTTATTAGTTTATTTGGTTTATCGTTTATTTTGTTATTTTCGTTTATTGCTCTTCGTTTATTTTCATTGCAATTTCGTTTATTTTCTAGTCCGAGTCTATCAATTGGTATCAGGACCGAAATATTCTTGTTTATTTTGTTTAATTAAAAAAATCGAAGGACGGTGATTGAAGAAGCGAGAATCCAGCAACTCGAAAAGCAATTGAAAGAGCGATAATGGTCAAGATGGATCTAATCTTCGAGAGAGAGAAAAAAAAACGATGGATCGCATCATAGCCCATAATGATCGATCGACAAACCCAGCTCGGTCACCCTTCAATCGACCCCAAACTCCTCCTACCCCTTTCCCACCCCTCGACGCCTCCCCTCGTCCACTATCAGAACCACCCCTTTTATCTCCTCGTTAGTCGATAGACCTCAAACTCCTCCGACCCCCTTTGTCAACGGAGGGATGGAGGTTCCTTCTTTCGCAACTTACTTGAGTTCTTCTGTTGTTGCCCATTCAGTTTCTGCTGGACAACGAGAGGGTGATGGAGGTTCTCCCCTCTTGATGCCAACCCTCGTCCACTGTCGAAACCACCCCCTCTTATCTCTTCGTTAGTCGTTAAACCTCTTTCTTTCATTGAAGATCGTGATCAGTTTGATTGGTTATGCCCCACAACATTGTTCAATCGACTACGTTGCCCCAAAGATTTTGTTCTCCATCCAAACCTCCACTCTCAAATGTCTCCCCGCACGACTCACCTCATCGATCGGCTAGGCCGATTGACTTTTCGCAGCTCTCTCCTACGACACCCCACCGCCCCTTCCTCATAGCCCATCCACTTTCATGTTTAAATTCAAGTAGAGGAAGAAGAAAATAAAATTTAAGTCAGTCCCTACCTCACTTTTCATTTCAGTCCCATATGCCTATTTGACCCCACCAGTTCTGTTAGTGCCACCATCCTATTTGACCCCACCGTCCCATATGCCTATTTGACCTCACGAATCAGCCTATTTGCAACCAGCTTAATGGACATGTACCACCATGAGGTTCAAACTTTCTGGTTATGATGTTGCATTTATTCACCACCGCAAGATAAATCATGTACCACCGCAGTCCAATTTTAATGATCCGATTTAGGTCAAGTTTATGGAAAATTTTGCCGACAATTTTGCGCAATATTCAATTCACGAAGTGTGTTTCTTGTGCGACAATGGTTCATTGCTGACATTAATTTTTGAAGTATATTCTTTATTTGATTGTTCATCCTGCAAGTAATTACAAAGGAATGTTTCGAGGTCGCCTTTTGCTTGTGTCATACGCCTTGTGTTTACTCACTGGTTGCTCGTCTTTTATGGACTTCTTCGACTTAAAGCTCGAGGATGAGCTTTTTCAACCCCGGGAGGTTGATAGAACTATGATATTTATTAATATTATGAATAATAATATTTTATCATTATTAGACAATTCTATTATTCTTATAATAGGGATTTCAATTAGGTTCTCATATTTATTTCCTATATGGGAGTAGGCTGCCCATTCTTAGTTGATTGATTGAATAAAAATTATTTGATTATTAGTTTAGTGTTTATTATGTTATTTCCGTTTGTTGTACTTGGTTTATTTTCATTAATTTTTAGTCTGAATTATTCACCTGTCCCCCTCCCCCCAAAAGAGGTATGTCAGAGTATACGAACTAGCCATCCATAACAACAATTGAGACTTTGAATCTCTCGTTTTACAACAAAACTACCCACCACTGTACAGTACCTTCATAAATATTTGTTTATAAGTAATAATTTCTTGTAATATATAATGAATGAGCTTTTCTAGCTAGCCTAGGTTTTCAGCCTGGGTTGACTGCCTGGGTGGGTGAATTTACACTTTTACCCCTTCTTTTTTAAACAGTTTTTTCAAAAAGGTTGTTAAAGAGGGGGGAAAAGGTGTAAATTCGCCTCCCCAAGCAGTCAACCCAGGCCATTTAGAATTTCTGATAATGAATACTTGTTTTAGGTTGTTACTTTGTCATAATTATCAATTAGATGTAATGTACAAATGTCGCAACTTCTAGGACCTGCAAGCCAACTCAACTAGGTAGCAACTTCAAGAAATAACTTTAGCTGGCATTTGATTACTAAGACACACTCATTCAGGTCAAGCTATTCAAGGTAGGGGAAGCTGGAAGCGATGACAGCCACATACACATTTGTGATTTCTGAACCAAGTACAAGAAAGAGTGTTCACAGACCACTGAATAGTAAAACAACTGAAACATCATTTTATACAAAAATCGAGGAAATGAGCGAGGGAGATGGGCTCGATAGAGAGAAGGCCTTCAAATTCATATAAGAAACATGTTTATAAAAGACAATGTAATTAAGATCAGAATTGATTATAAACATCATATTGACATTTGCAAGGGACAACATGACTGCATTTGAAAACCAAATGGAGGGGGTGAAGCCGTTCACCCCCTCGAGATGCGTGAAAGTGTGTATCTTGATGCTCTTCATGCATCTCGAGGGATTTGACGATTGCACCCTGCCCCTTTCCTCGCTGTGTAGACAAACCCAAAGTTTAGCAATGGAATAAAGGTAAATGAATTTGAAGAGTTGCCCAGAGTTTATGAATATCAATGGATTAAAAAAAGTATGACTGACATGTGCATTAGTTAGCTGAGATTTCATATGCTAAGGAAAAATAACTTCCTCATTGTGGCATTTCATTATACACATAATCAACACACCACAAATATAACTACAATTATGGATTTTGGAAATGAAGGAAACTGTGATTTGTGGAATCAGACCTAAAAAACTAAAGGAGAAATATATTCGGAGTTGCTCTGAGATTGGGCAAGAAGAGATGTGAAAATGATTTTCAGATCTGCAATTTGTTCAAGTTCAGAGAGAAAACAAAAATGGATAAATTGAAGAAAGTGAACAACTGAATCTAGGCTTTGAATCGAAAGAAAAATCGGTAGATCTGAAAGAAGAAATTACCTAGGGGAGAAAGTGAGAAAGTTAAACACTAATCTCAAAAAAACAAGGCAATTGAGAGCTCAAAGATCCAAAGGATTTGGGAACGTCGATTAAGCGATAATCGAAAGAGAACTTGAAGAGATCTGACACTCACATCTCAATTGATAGCACTCTCACTCACATCTCAATTGACCCTAGTTGAGAAAGACTCAGATCGACTGTGGCGATAGAGATTCAAGAAAAATTCACAATTTGCGATAGAGATTTAGACACTCAAATGAATTGTTTTGCTTTGTTTGCTTTGAATCCCTAGAAAGCGAAGAGAGGAAGTAGAAATGTAGAAAGGAAAGAGAGGGAGTCAACAGAAAAGAAATTGTGTTTATGTTAAAGTAGGGCTGGGCAACTACGGGTAACCGGTCCAAAGTGTAAAAATTTAAAACCGGACCGAGAAATTTGGGCCCGTGTTTATGAGGCCCAAAATCTGACCGAGTTGACCGGTTAACCGAGGTCCCAGTTAACCAACTTTCGGGCCGGTCTCGGTCCTAAGATCTCTGAAAAAATCAGGTCTCTACAAGATCCGCCTCAGATCTGATTAAAGATCTGAGATCAGATCTGATCAAGATCCGAGATCAGATCCGAGATTAGATCAAGATCTTGATCTTCATCGTATCCGTTTCATCAGATCAAGAAAACTAGGATATGATATTCATCGGAAGAGTTTACAGATAGTGCCAATTCAAGCCCTACAGAGAACTGAAATGGATCTTCATCAGATCAAGAGAACTGAAACGGATCTTCATCTTCATTAGATCTTGATCAACATCTTCATCAGATCAAGACATTGATCTTCATCAGATCTTGAAGATCTCCATCTTCATCAGATCTTGATCTGAATGGAGACAGGGTTGGCGGGTGGCTTTCTTCATCAGGTCAAGAGAACTGAAATGGATTTTGATTTTCATCAGATCTTGATCTTCATCTTCATCAGATCTGGTTGCAGAAGACGGGGTTGGCGGGATAGCGGTGGCTTTCTCACTGAAGTGGAGAAGATGGGGTGGCGGTGGAGGAGACGGGGTTGGCGTTGGCTTTCTCACTGAAGTGGCAGGGTGGAGGAGATGGGGGGTGGCGCTGGCTTTCTCACTGAAGTGGCGGGGTGAATAAATGAGGGAGAGAGGAAAACAGGGTTGGAGGTGGCTCTCTCACTGAAGAAGAAGAAATGTGGGAGAAAGGAAGAAAAAGGAAAGGAAAAAAAAATCTATATCTGGAGTTGGGCCAGGCCAGTTACCCAACGGGCTTTAGAAATGAAAACCGAAGCCCGGACCAGAAACTTCAGGCCGGGCCGGGCTTTTACAACCGAAATTTTTTTAATTAATTAAAACCGACCCGATCGGTCCGGTTGTCGGTTCGGTCCGGGCTTTCGGTCCTAAATGCCCACCCCTATGTTAAAGGAACAATTCTAGGCAGCTTAGGTTTTGTTGCCTGGTTTGCTGCTTGGGGGGCGAAAATACATTTTTGCCCCTCCTTTTTAAACATTTTTTTGGAAAAAGTGTTTAAAGGGGGGGGCAAAAATGTATTTTCGCCCCCCAAATAGCAAATCAAACAGCAAAACTCAGGCTGCCTAGAATTTCTGATGTTAAAGATCAAAAATTCTAGTCAGCTTTGTTTGCTGCATTTTCTTGGTTTTGTTTGGGTTTTTTTTTACACTTCTACCCCTTATATAGATAGTGTTTTAAAAAAGAGATACAAAAGGTGTAAAAACACCAAAATCAAGCCACCAAAAAAGGCGGGCTAGAATTACTCGTTAAAGATATGTCAGCATATGTATGCCTATTAACTATGTACTAAAACGTGTAAAAAAATATGCAGGAACGTAATTTGTTAGTTCTTGAATTTGGGAAAACGGAAAAAATGTTTCTCATGAAAATACCCTAAATGTAGCACCCCGTAATTTTTGTACTTACTGAATTTTTTTTATATTTTTGTGTGATTGTCTTCATTAAGTTATGGGCATATGTATGAGCTATTTGTTTGTCTATGTGATGTATATTGTAACACCCGCCTAATTAAATAAATATAAAATTTTTGTAAACCCTAATGTTGATGAGTTGTTACCTAATTGTATTTGGGCTTGGTTTTGAGCTTTCATTAAAATAATGATAGGGTTTTATTTTGTGAAGTTAAAGGGCGGGTGTCCTCAGAGTTCAGTGTGGGCGAATAGCCACCCACCATATATATTAAAAAAAAAAACTTTTTTTTTCTTCCTCCTTTTCCTTCTCCTTTTCCTTCTTCTTTTTTTTTTTTTTCTTTTGTTGCATTTCGATGGCGGCGATGGGGAATGGCGTGATGAAGATGAAGGAAGGGGCTGTGGCGATGAGCTTGCAGGCGAAAACAGACACAGGGCAAAGAGGAGAGGATTTTGTGGCTATGGTGGTGGTTACGATGTGAATCAAGGGAGGAAGAAGGAAGAGAATAACGTGGATGTGTTTGAGGGTTTGCTCAGCGAGGGTGGAAGAGAAGGTTGAGTGAGACAAAGTCGTTGCTGATTGGGATATTGTTGACAACATTTGGGACCATGCCTTTAGGGAGTGCTTGCTGATTGATCCAACAGAACATGGAAGCAAAAAATCTATTGGTGATTTCATCAAGTGAGTTTTCTCCATTCCTTTCTTGTAAGTGAGTTTTCTTCATTTCTTTCGAGTTTTCTTCACATCTTTATCTCTTATTGTGAGTTCTTCCTTCTTCTTGTTCTTTTTGAATTTTGGGTGTTTTGCGTATTTGCAAATACAATGTTGTTGGGATGATTTGGGTTGATGGGGTTTTTGAGTTTTCTTCATTTGTCCTTTTTAGATTTTGGTATGAAGTTGAAAATGTTGAGTCTGTATGATTAGATTTGAACTTTTTGAGATTGTTTCCTGATTAATTGGATGTTGGGGTTGTTTCTGAACTTTGTAAATAGTTGTTTAAGGAAATTTGTAAACAGGAAAAATTTAGTGTTTTCTGTGTGTTTGTGGTCGATTATAGAATGGACACCATGGGATCCTGTCAGATGAACTGATTGTAAGTGAGCGATCAATAATGACCTCTAACAATTTCAATGTCGTTATAGGCTGATAGACAAGTGAAAGTTGAGAGTGGTAATGTGATTTTGTTTTGAAATTATCTCGATGAACACTATGAATTAGCGACAAAGAATGATACTTTCTAAGGAATGAAAACCTTATAATTGCTTATGGCAGACAGTTAACCTGTGTATGGTGCCCAAGGAATTCAAGATGAAATGAGAGATTAGTTTTTGGAGTGGCTAAGCTAAGGTCAAGTTTGTCTTTGAACAAACTGCACAGTTCAACAATAAACATGTGTGCATGTCTGCAACTGACCATTGTTAGCAGTTGTTCTTCTTGACGTATTCGCAATGCTAGTATTACCAGCAAGAAAATAGAGCACCAGGTGCTTGCTGCTAGTCCCTTTCATCTACATTACCTGTACTTAAAGAATGTTATTTGCAAGGATGGGAGTTGGTGCTCAACCAATCCACTTCACCTTATGTGAAGCTACCCATAACCCCTTGTACTGAATATGAACTTCATTTTTGCATGCTATTTGTTCTTGCATACTGAAAGAGTGGATAGTGAATGAAGTTGTCTTTACTCCCCATTAATCTAGCTACATATCAATTTAATTTGTTGGTAATAGTTTAGTGTACTCGCAGTCTTCGAGAATATAGTAAACTAAGCAATACATCAGTTTAAATCTTAAAATGGATCAATGGTTGCATTCTCAAAATTTTGGAGAACATAGAGTTTAGATGAATTTACCTAGTGAAATAGGTTATCTAGTTAAATTCCCTCAGAGATTTTGGTTTGAATGTGATAGTTTGAGGAAGGTTACGATTGACCTCAGATGGTGGGTTTTGATGTTTACTGTGTTATGATCGTGTTCCGTTTTTATAGTTAAGCATATAGTAAGGATATATGGGATTGTCAATTCGCTTGATGATTAGTCTTATTGTAATGTATATAACCTTAGTATCTATTGTTTATTAAAAATAAGTTTAATCGTTTTATGACAATATGTATACGGTTATTTCAATAGCATTCTAAGTGTGAGCTTCATTCGACGTGTGATATAAGTGACTTGTGCGTGATGTTGTGTAGTGTATAACTTGAGACTTAGCAATTATGAAACTGTTATTTATTACTTGTTCCCCAAAAGAATGGTGGATACTGTGGTTGACAAAGTGTCACCATAAAATAGTTGAGTTTTAGTTGATATTTTTTATGCTCTTTTCCACTACTCCGAAGAAAAAAAAATGTGAAAAGAAAAGAAATTTTTTATACAAATTTGCTTGTATACATGTGACATTATTATGGGTATGTAGACTTGCTTGCATATCGGTGCACCGTTTCATGTGTGTTCGGTTGTACGTGTAGATTTAGGAAGAATACTTGCCAGTGATCGAACTTCGGGTGAGATGACATGTTCCTCGAGGTGGCACCCCACTTGGAACATGTACACTCCGAGTGGCTTTGATGGCAATGGAGGCACACTTGGGTGAGGTGTATTCGGCACATGGAGGATAGTGCGATTGTGGAAAAGAAGCTAGATTTCTTTTTTTGTGTATGTGAATGATTACCATAAAGGAAGAAACTAAATCCTCATTCAACCATTGAATGAGAACTACATGTCTTCCTAAAGGTAGAAAAATGTGTTTTGTTAATATTTCAATAATAGTCTAATATGATTATGAATTGTATAATTGTTGCATTTATGAGGATTGATAACTCATAAACTTTATTTATTAGTAATAAATAATGCATATTTATTTATTAGGATGATAACACCTTTGCCTCATGGAGGAACTACCAGATGTGTGGTTATTGTTTATTGTTTATTTTGATGTTGTCATGTGCGGATTTATTGATTTTGGGATAAAGATTTCTCACACCAGCTTTATTGCTGACCCGAGTGAGCTTTCGCTTCTTGGGTACATTTCTTTTGAAATGTAGCAGAGTAGTCTTTCAGGTTTAAAGATTTTGAGCTGCGTTACTGGAGTTCCGCTAGTGAGCTAGCCATGCTAGTTTTCTCCAGGTTAGATTTTATTTGTTTCAGTAGTTTAAATCATGTTTAGTTGTTGCTGCAATTTGTTTATGTTATTATTGAATTTTCACGTCCCGAGTTTTGGGGAAAACGGATAATCCTACGTGGATTTTTAGGATTTTTGTTTCCTTCGAAAATCGGGGCGTGACAGTTTGGTATCAGAGCATTTGGTTAGCCTAGGCTGAGGTAGAGTTTAGGTGATCCTCTGAATGTGGATATGGGAGAGTAGTAGTGTGAATGTTTAGAGATAAAGTGACAAGGGTGAGCCTTGAACTTTTATTATTGTTTATTTTTCTTCGTGAATCTCGAGATGAGATTTCTGTGACTAACTGATTTTAATGTCAATAGTGGATGACATTATTATGTGTCGTTGATATACACATAATTATTACAAATTATGACCCTTAATTTATATATGTTAGTGCTTCAATTAATATATTTTATTCTAATTATTTCAACTTTTATGTTTTTGTAGGAATCTGCGCGCGTGAACGATAAAGTCGCATTAAGGCGACAAATTTGAGAAAATGATTGATTCGTCGATTCTAGCGGTGGTACAAAAGAGTGGTTCACACATCTAAGCCTAACCCAGCTTACTTTAACCGAGCTCAAACCAAAACCCAAGCTCAAGCCCAAGCCCAGAAAGCTATAATCCTAAACCCAGCCTAACAAGGAAATAGGGAAACCCTATTTAGGTTTCTCTATTGCCTTCTCTTTGGGACTCTTCTCTTCTCTCCCACGTTTTCTACCTCTCTCTCACAGCCTCCATCTCCACCTCCACCAGGGCAGAGACAGAGCTCTCTCGCCACTAACCAACCACCACCTCGCCACTAACCGACCTCGCCACCGCCACTAACCAGCCACCTTCACCTCGCCACAGTTCTCTCTGTCCATAACACAGTCACCACCACCATCTCCCTCCATCTCTCTCACCGCCACCATCACTCGAACACCATCGCCACCACCGCGCGCATACACCGCCGCGAAACAGGGCACCTCCCTGTTCCTCGCCCTCCTTCTGCTTTCTCTCTTCTCCCTGTTCTCTCCCTCCTCCAATCCTCTCTCTCTGTCGACCACCGCCGAAACAGACCACACAAACCACCACCACCACCGCGACAGACTTGACTCCACCGAGATTCTCGTCTTCATTCGCGGTTTGTGTTGATTTCACTGCTTCCTCAACCTCTCTCTGTCTTCTTGCAGGTACAGGAACCCAACCAGAGGAGAGGAATCTCGCGAGGAGCGGAGAGCGGAAGCGGGAAGGGCGCTGTCGCGCTGGAGAAGACGAAGTAGAACCAGAGCGTGAAATTCGGCGGGAAGAAACTGTTTTTTTTTGGTTTGAAAAACAGTTGGGCCTATTTGCACCCCGAGAATCTGTAAGAGCCACCACATTGTAAATTTAGCTGTTTTTCTCGGGATTCGTGCGCGGACAGGAAGTGATGGATTCCTCCAGTGATGCTGTGACCACCACCACCATGAGTCACTAAACCCCACGCAAGGTGAAGAGGTGAACTCCTAGATGTAACGCACTAAATTAGTAATTGATTCGCTTTAAGTGTTCACAATGAATAATGATGTTTAATGATTATCACTTTTATTTAATATAGAAATTTATGTTATTTCAGTGAGAAGGATATCATAGATTTCTTCGTAGATTTTTATTACTCCGGTGATTATCTTTTCTTCTCCATATAAGCTTAGTCACGCTTTTCTTATGTGTGGAATGTTTAAGGATTAATTGATTCCGGTAGGTTAGTTATATGTGATCGTCATTTATTACGGTATTGTCTCCGGATATATCGTAAGTTTAGGATATCACATATGACAAACCTTTGTGTTTTCTTAGAAGAAGTGAAATCTAAAATTCATTTACATTAGGGTATATTAATGATTAAAAGATTATTTTTCCGATTACGTCGTTTGGGATGTGAAACACGTAGTTGAGTCATCATAGCGAATCAATACTAGTTGGCGTGTGAAGTCTAGGAGGGATTCTTGGAACCTTGTGATTTTCTCAAACTTAGTTTTCATTAAATTAAATTCAATTCTGTATTTTAAATTTGTTAGAATTTATTTTAGTTTCGCATAGTTTGTCTTCCTTAACCTTATTTTGTAGATCGTTTTTCCTCGTGGGATCGACACCCCATTCTATACTGCAATTGACCGCGTGTATTGTTTGGGCGTAATCAGTCGTTTTCCTGTAGCAGTTTGTTATCTTGAATATTTAGTTAGCCCTTTTCGCGAATCTCGGGACGAGATTCTTTTGAATTGTATATATTGTAACACCCCTACTTTTCCAATGGCAATAAAAACTTATGCAACTAAAATTCAATCAAAAATTTTATTTTAAACTCTTCTTTCGTTTGACAAGTGGTATTTTTTTTAAAATTCACTTAACTTTCTTTCCGCTACCGTATCTCAGGACGAGATTATTTTGAGTTGTATATATTGTAGCACCCTGTAATTTTTGTACTTGTGAAATTTTTTTTTATATTTTTGTGTGATTGTCTTCATTAAGTTATGGGCATATGTATGAGCTATTTATTTGTCCATGTGATGTATAGTTTGTTTATTTAAGAATTTATTTCCTACTTACCTTCCTCTACCGAATCTCAGGACGAGATTCTTTTGAGTTGTATATATTGTAATACCCGCCTAATTAAATAAATATAAAAATTTTGTAAACCCTAATGTTGATGAGTTGTTACCTAATTGTATTTGGGCTTGGTTTTGGGCTTTCATTAAAATAATGATTAGGGTTTTATTTTGTGAAGTTAAAGGGTGGGTGTCCTTAGAGTTCAGTGGGGGCGAATAGCCACCCACCATATATAAAAAAATTTAAAAAATAAAAAAACAATTTTTTTTCTTCCTCATTTTCCTTTTTTTTTTTTTTTTTTTTTTTTTTTTTCTTTTGGGTCATTTCGATGGCGGCGATGGGGAATGGCGTAATGAAGATGAAAGAAGGGGCTATGGCGATGAGCTAGCAGGCGAGAGACAGACACAGGGCATAGGGGAGAAAATTTTGTGGCTATGGTGGTGGTTACGATGTGAATCAAGGGAGGAAGAAGGAAGAGAAGAACGTGGATGTGTTTGAGGGTTTGCTCAGCGAGGGTGGAAGAGAAGGTTGAGTGAGACAGAGTCGTTGCTGATTGGGATATTGTTGACAACATTTGGGACCATGCCTTTAGGGAGTGCTTGCTGATTGATCCAAAAGAACATGGAAGCAAGACATCTGTTGGTGATTTCATCAAGTGAGTTTTCTCCATTCCTTTCTTGTAAGTGAGTTTTCTTCATTTCTTTCGAGTTTTCTTCACATCTTTCTCTCTTACTGTGAGTTCTTCCTTCTTCTTGTTCTTTTTGAATTTTGGGTGTTTTGCGTATTTGCAAATATAATGTTGTTGGGATGATTTGGGTTGATGGGGTTTGTGAGTTTTCTTCATTTGTCCTTTTTAGATTTTTGTATGAAGTTGAGAATGTTGAGTCTGTATGATTAGATTTGAACTTTTTGAGACTATTTCCTGATTAATTGGATGTTGGGGTTGTTTCTAAACTTTGTAAATAGTTGTTTAAGGAAATTTGTAAACAGGAAAAAATTTAGTGTTTTCTGTGTGTTTGTGGTCGATTAAAGAATTGACACCATGGGATCCAGTCAGATGAACTGATTGTAATTGAGCGATCAATAATGACCTCTAACAATATCAATGTCGTTATAGGCTGATAGACAAGTGAAAATTGAGAGTGGTAATGTGAATTTGTTTTGAAATTATCTCGATGAACACTATGAATTAGCGACAAAGAATGATACTTTCTAAGGAATGAAAACCTTATAATTGCTTATGGTAGACAGTTAACCTGTGTATGCCGCCCAAGGAATTCAAGATGAAATGAGAGATTAGTTTTTGGAGTGGCTAAGCTATGGTCAAGTTTGTCTTTGAACAAACTGCACAGTTCAACAATAAACATGTGTGCATGTCTGCAACTGACCATTGTTAGCAGTTGATCTTCTTGACGTATTTGCAATGCTAGTATTACCAGCAAGAAAATAGAGCACCAGGTGCTTGCTGCTAGTCCCTTTCATCTACATTACCTATACATAAAGAATGCTATTTGCAAGCATGGGGGTTGGTGCTCAACCAATCCACTTCACCTTATGTGAAGCTACCCATAACCCCTTGTACTGAATATGAACTTCATTTTTGCATGCTATTTGTTATTGCATACTGAAAGAGTGGATAGTGAATGAAGCTGTCTTTACTTCCCGTGAATCTAGCTACTTATCAATTTAATTTGTTGGTAATAGTTTAGTGTACTCTCAGTGTTCGAGAATATAGTAAACTAAGCAATACATCAGTTTAAATCTTAAAATGGATCAATGGTTGCATTCTCAAATTTTTGGAGAACATAGAGTTTAGATGAATTTACCTAGTGAACTAGGTTATCTAGTTAAATGCCCTCAGAGATTTTGGTTTGAATGTGATAGTTTGGGGAAGGTTACGATTGACCTTAGATGGTGGGTTTTGATGTTTACTGTGTTATGATCGTGTTCCGCTTTTATAGTTAAGCATATAGTAAGGATATATGGCATTGTCAATTCGTTTGATGATTGGTCTTATTGTAATGTATATAACCTTAGTATCTATTGTTTATTAAAAATAAGTTTAATCGTTTTACGACAATATGTATACGGCTATTTCAATCGCATTCTAAGTGGGAGCTTCATTTGACGTGTGATATAAGTGACTTGTGCGTGATGTTGTGAAGTGTATAACTTGAGACTTAGCAATTATGAAACTGTTATTTATTACTTGTTCCCCAAAAGAATGGTGGATACTGTGGTTGATTTACTTATGGTTGACAAAGTGTCACAATAAAATAGTTGAGTTTTAGTTGATATTTTTTTTATGCTCTTTTCCACAACTCTGAAGAAAAAAAAATGTGAAAAGAAAAGAAATTTTTTATACAGACTTGCTTGTATACGTGTGATATTATTATGGGTATGCAGACTTGCTTGCATATCGGTGCACCGTTCCATGAGTGTTCGGTTGTACGTGTAGATTTAGGAAGAAAACTTGCCAGTGATCGAACTTCGGGTGAGATGACATGTTCCTCGAGGTAGCACCCCACTTAGAACATGTAGGCTCCGAGTGGCTTCAATGGCAAGGGTGGCACACTTGGGTGAGGTGTGTTCGGCACATGGAGGATAGTGCGATTGTGGAAAAGAAGTTAGATTTCTTTTTTTGTGTATGTGAATGTTTACCTTAAAGGAAGAAACTAAATGCTCATTCAACCATTGAATGAGAACTACATGTTTTCCTAAAGGTAGAAAAATGTATTTTGTTAATATTTCAATAATAATCTAATATGATTATGAATTGTATAGTTGTCGCATTTATGAGGATTGATAACTCATAAACTTTATTTATTAGTAATAAATAATGCATATTTATTTATTAGGATGATAACACCTTTGCCTCATGGAGGAATTACCTGATGTGTGGTTGTTATTGTTTATTGTTTATTTTGATATTGTCATGTGCGAATTTATTGATTTTGGGATAAAGATTTCTCACACCAGCTTTATTGCTGACCCGAGTAGTCTTTCAGGTTTAGAGATTTGGAGCTGCGTTACTGGAGTTCCGCTAGTGAGCTAGCCATGCCAGTTTTCTCTGGGTTAGATTTTATTTGTTTCAGTAGTCTAAATCATGTTTAGTTGTTGCTGCTATTTGTTTTTGTTATTATTGAATTTTCACATCCCGAGTTTTGGGGGAAACGGATAATCCTACGTGAATTTTTAGGGTTTTCGTTTGCTTCGAAAATCGGGGCGTGACACTAACTGTCCCTATTCTTCTATTTTGGTGTAGTGAGATTTCAACACAATTCTTTTCTTTGGGCCTCAAAATAAACGCGCTAATTCTTATTGACGAGGAACAAGCGAGGAAACGGGTGAGAGAGTGGGTTGCAACCCTCCATTCTCCTCGAGATGCGGCCGTTTACTCGCTAATAAGACAAACTCAAATAAACATGAATCAAATCTTCAAAAGATTTTGATAAAAAAAAACAAATCCAGAATTTAATGCCATTTCATTTTGTCCATGATTTGGTTTGAATGCAATTAATTGTGTGGATATTTTTCAAATGTGTTTGTTTTCTTGGTCCAACAAAATCCATTCCAATCTGGAAGGTATATCTATATAATATTTTCCTTTAACTAATCAATAACTCTCTATTTAATCTCGTAACTTGCAATCAAACTTACAAGTAATAGAAAATTTGTAACTTTCGCAAGGTTTGAATATGGTTAAGTTTTCTCCATTGTACTTTGTTATCTTCCTAACTATATTCTTCTCAGGTATATTTCTTTAGAATTTTTAGCCTATCTTTATTCGTTCATAGAGTGCCATATTATAATGTAGGATCACCACACTGCTTCATTGGTGTTGATGGAAAATCTAACGGCATCCATGCCTAAACACACTAGTGATGTGTACTTCGCTTCCCAAATTCTTGTTTTGTTCTTTGTTTTTTACTATGAAATCTTTTTAGTTTTCTTTTTTTATCACTGTTTTCAGTTTAAAAAATATATATTGCCTGGAGTTTTAGTTTAAACAATCATATTTCTGCTAGCTATTCATTATTATTATTGTTGTTGTCAATAGGTTTATAATCAATTATGTACAAGATTTCATTAATTCTATATATTGTTGTGTGCTTATTAAGCCCAAAAGTATTTACGTTGAATTGTAGCATTTGAAATTGTTTCTTTAAATCAATACCACCATGATAATTACTTTTTTGTATTGACCTTCAGCTAAGAATGGCATGGAAGCCCTCGTGTGTAGGGAAATCATTGGCACCAGATGTAACACAGATGCTGAATGCATCAATGAATGCCAACAAAAACACCATGAAGCTACGAAATTAGCATTGTGTGACCTATTATCAGCAGCTGATCCAACACTGTTTGTGTGCAAGTGTTCTTGGGAATGTTAATAATTCCGATCATTTCCATTTCTTGAGTTGTTTTATATGGAGTTAGCATTGTTGGAGAATAATCAGAACAATGTATAAATTTATTTGAAATAAATAATACAACAATACAAATATTATTTGCATTATAAATTTATAACAACGAAATCAAATAAAATAAATAAATCTACTAACTTGTATTGCAGATTGAGGCTTGTGAAAACACTATCTTGAATTGACGAAATTAGTACGTCTTGATTTGTGAATAGAGACTAGCGGATCCGCTACAACCTATAGACAGAATTATGGAACAATCAGTTAATGGCGTCAAACCCCATGTTGAGAAACCAGATAAGTTTAAGGGTGTGGATTTCAAATGCTGGCAACAGAAGATGTTGTTCTATCTAACAACCCTGAACCTTGCTCAAATTGTTCAAGAAGATGTTCCATTAACTGAAGAAGATGATATTTCCACAAATCAGTTTAATGCAATTGATGCATGGAAACATATTGAGTTTTTATGCAGGAACTAGAACCTAAACAGTCTTGATGATACGTTGTATGATGTGTATAGATCATACAAAACAACAAAAAACTTTGAGATTTCCTGGAGAATAAATATAAAATTGAAGATGTTGGTTCAAAGAAGTTTATCATTGGGAAATTTTTAAAGTACCAAATGATAGACTCGAAGACTGTTGTGAACCAAGTGGAAGAACTACAGATTATGATCCTAAAACTTGCTGCAGAGGGAATGGAATTGCCACACCAATTTGTAGTCGGGGCCGTCATTGAGAAATTTCCTCAATCTTGAAACGATTTTAAGATTCATCTCAAACATAAGAAGACTGATATCACAATGGAAGATTTGGTTCTTAATTAAGGGTTCAAGAAGATCACCGCAAGAGTGAGGGAATGAACACTTCTGTGTTCGACGCCAAAGCCAATGTTGTTGAGGATGGAAACAAGTCCAAGCCTAAGTACAACATTTAGAAAAACAAAAAAAAAATTGCAAAATCCACAAGTGGATATTTATTTACACTTGGTAAGGCGGCAGTGTCGTGGAAATCACAAAAACATACGTGTATAACACGTTCGACAATGCAATCCGAATTTATTGCCTTAGATCAGACTGCTGAATAAACAAATTGGCTGAGAAATATTTTAGAAGATATTTCGTTATGGCCTTAACCTGTGACTGCTATATGTATTCACTGTGACTGTACGGCAGCCATTGCGCGAGTAAAAAATAACATTTACAATGACAAGTCTAAGCACATAAGACGGTGGCATAACACAATAAAACAATTGCTCAAAACTGTGATCATTTCAATTGACTATGTGAAGTCAAAGATAATATTGCAATTCAACTTACAAATGGTATACCAAAAAGAGCAAATGTTAAAATTATCGAAGGGAATGGACTTAAAGCCAATCCACTGAGGAGTATACCTGGCCAAATCCTAACCTAACCAAATGAAATTTCAAGGTCTAAACTCAAAAAGGAAAACTAGTTAGGTAAAATTCAAATAATAGAGTGCACACACTTACTCATTCCTATGATAAGAAATGTATACTACTTGTTGTGATGGTCAGAGTGAATATTTATTTATTCTTAATGACACTAATCTCTTGAGAGATCAAATGAATACAACAGGGTATTAATAATCTAAGTGTCATGTATATGAGAGTAAATACAGGGTCGCATTTATGAGAATGATATTGCTAAGTTCTCTAAAGCTCTCATGAATTCGGGATTTGTTCAAGACCAAAATGAACACAACCGTATGAATTGAAAAATGTGAAGATATAATATGTGTGATGCTAATTGTCTTGATTTACTAAACATGGTGAATAGTTCAATGTCTCATATACACACTGCATCATCGGTAAATTCGATAAGTATTCACTAAGGAATGTTCAACTCGGAAAGACACCTCTCCCGATGCATATTATGTCTAAGTTTCTCTCAAGAAGAAAACTTTGTTATATTTACTATACAAATGTGGGTATTGATGGAGTTTGTATAGCAAATAACCAACATTGAAGAGAAAATATGTGTCTTTTGATTTAAGAAATAATGTGTCTGATCAATACACCATTTTGTTCTCTATATATTGAAAAGAAAAACAAGTTCTTCAAACACATTAATTTTTTCTAGAATTATTCATTCTTCTTCACTTCTGAGAGAGATTGCATTCGGTAAATTCACCAGAGCCAACACCCTTGTGCTATGGTGTTGGTATTAAATAGTTAAATCCTGGTAGTCAGATGCCTAAAGAACTACAACACCGAATAGGGGCAAATTATGTCTATAGGTTGTTGGAGAACAATCAGAACAATGTAAAAATTTATTTGAAATAAATAATATAACAATACAAATACTATTTGCATTATAAATTGATTAAAATGAAATAAAATAAAATAAATAAATCTACTAACTTGTATCGCAGATTGAGGTTTGCGAATATTGAATTGACAGAATTGGTACGTCTTGATTTGTGGATAGAGGCTAATGGATTCACTATGTCCTATAGACAGAATTCGCCCCTACTCTGTGTTGTAGTTCTTTAGGCATCTGACTACCAGGATTCAACTATCTAATACCAACACCGTAGCACAAGGGTGTTGGTTCTGACGAATTTACCGAATGCATTCTCTCTCAGAAGTGAAGAAGAATGGTTAATTCTAGAAAAAATTAATGTGTTTGAAGAACTTGTTTTCCTCTTCAATATATAGAGAACAAAATAATGTATTGATTAGACACATCCTTTTTTAAATCAAAAGACACATTTTTTCTCTTCAAGTGCAAAAGACACATCTTTTCTCTTCATTGTTGGTTATTTGATATACAAACTCCAACAAGCATATCCGAACCAAGACTTATAATGACACCAATTTTGTTCCGTTATTACACACCTTATCATTTTAGTTTATCAATACACTTTTAAATGCTTTGAAAGTAAGGATGTCACAACCAAGGATTGTGATTTTGCAAAAATTTTTGTTTTTTTTTTAAATTACGAAAAGAAAACAAATAAAAAAAATTACATTTTTTGAAGGTTCTTTCGAAAAATTTTGAGGTTTTTCCATAAAATTACAAAATCAGCTACTAAAATTTATATTTTTTCGAAATATTTTGGAATTTTATCGTAAATTTCAAGTTTTTTTTTTCTAATTATCATCCATTCTAATTATTTATTGATTTTTTAACCACCCCCTAATTTCCTAATTATCGCGTCTTCTACTTATATATTGATTTTTTAAATTACCCCTTGATTTTCTAATTATAAGAATTTATGTTTCATTTAATGTGTTTAATACATTTATTTACTTGCATATTATTTTTTCACAAATTTAATATACCCTCAAAATATTACTTAAAATCAAGAAACCGAAATTAACTTAAAAAACGAAATCACAATCCTTGGTCACAACTAGATGCAAATCAATTGGATTTCCCACGGACCCTAAAAGATTTGAAATGTAACACCCAATTTGTGTACAAATATAGGTGTAATAAAAAATAAACAAAGAAAACTATCATTTTTGTTGGCGTGCTAGGCACGTGCGCGTAAAAGGTTTTGTTGCTATTAGGGAGTATACCACTTCCTTATACACTTTCGTGACAACTTTTCCTTACTTGATGTTGGACTATTCAAGTCAATAATATCCCAACAGTTTCAACATAAACATTAAATTAGACTATGAAATAAAATTGTACTATTATTATTGATGATACATTAAAATAGGTCGTCATCACAGCCATACACGTGGCAGAAAACATTCATCACGAGGATCTAGCACCCCATCAACTGGGCCAACTTGTAAGATCCAAAAGGGTAAAATCGATCAAAAAAACCCAAACATGGCCCATTGAAGGAAGACATAATGAAAACCCAAATCCAGACCCGCACGAGTTATCTCATGAAAAAGATGAACGTTGCATAAGAAAAGAGTCGTGGAAGAAGTTACCCCTCCACGAATGCATTTTCATAAAGGAGGAGACTGTTATGAGAAACGTCTCCTTCCATTGCGTCTCACATGCTTACATCACACAGAGTATTAACCGTGACCATTCTATAAGGTAAAGGGAACAATCAACCAAGGTATTCTACATTAATTGAGTTTTGTCCAGATTTACTTTCTTATTCAAACAAAGTTGTTGACTTAAGCATCGGAGTGCCTTCGCCCACCAAATATGTGGTTTTTGACAATCTAACATCTGTTTTGCAGGTCAAACTCACAGGAGAATGAGATTTGGACGCATCAGTTTGGCTTCGTTCGTGGGAAATGACAAGTTTCGTTTTTGTAAAAAAGATTCACAGTGACAAAAGTTTACCAAAATCTGATCGACAATCGACAAGTTGTCAGAACAAATGGAACACTCTACAAATCCTCAACCCAACGACAATCACAACTCTTCTACTGGCAACACTGTATCGTAAGCAGCTCGCATTCAAGATGCAGCAATTACCATCAAGCCAATTGCACTCGACAATCAAGGTCAACAGCATGCAATAGCTCAGGCAACCCAGACATTCGGCAACGCCGCTATGGACCCTCAATTAGATTTTTTTCATGGTCCAAATGAACCACATGACAAAGATGCTGGAAAAACTCACTCAATAGCACATTTAATCAGCCGACCCCATCCAAGCACCGCCGCAAGGAAACTCCACCAACCTAACTCGAGAAAACGAAAAAGTTCTAGTAGAACCTCAACAGGGAAATCTCGAGAGTAATGAACTTCCCCAAACTAAGACTCCACAGAGCGATGAAACACATGTTGAAATCCCAATCAAAATCGGAGTCACGGATCCCAATGTATTGTACGAAGTAGCCAAGCCACCATTATCTGATGCCTTCATGATAACTCCCATGCCAAAAAAGTTCACTCCACCAAAGTTCAAAATATATGATGGCATCATCGACCCAACAGATCATTTGAGACATTTCCACCACATGATGGCGTTGAAGGAGGAGACTACAGAGTCAATCTTGTGCAGAACATTTCCAACTAGTCTTACCTCCACAACAATGAATTAGTTCAACAACCTACCACCGAGGTCAATAGATTCCTTCCAGGAACTAGCCACCACCTTTATCACAAGATTCATCGGAAGTCAACGGATAAGAAAATGACCACACTACCTCCTCCACATCAAACAAAAACCCGAGGAGACAATTAGGTAATATGTCACTAATTTCACTAACGAGCTAACGATGATCGATGGATGTAGCAAGGACACAACTACTGGTACTTTCACCACCAAGGTGAAAAGAGACCCCTTTTTTATGCTCTCAACCTGGAACCCCAAAAGCATCGCGATCCTGTTGAAAACAACCCAAAAACACATTTCTCTCGAGGAGATGAAAGTTGCTAAGAATAAAAATGACCAAGAAAGGGAAAAATCAAATAAACAGGAAAGGATGGAGGAAAGAAGACAAGTTGATGAACCCCGGGAGGATAGCATTCAGTCAAAAAGGCATCGGAATGGCGGAAGGACAGAATTCGGGAAGCTGCAGTCGACACGACCCAAACACAAGTGGGTAATAAGTGTGATGAAAAAGACGTACAAACCATATACGACCCAGAATACAAGCCAGGCCAATATACTGAAATATATGGCGAATTGGGAAAGCATCAACTGACCACTCAGAATGAGAGGAGACCCAGAAATAAAAGACAAAAACAAGAATTGTTCCTTACACAAGGATCACAGACACGATCCAGATGATTGCTACAAACTAAAATATGAAATTGAACATTGGGTTCAGAGAGGACATCTCAACAAATTCATTGGAATGCCAAACAAGCAGCTCAAAAGAAAAGAAAATGCAGATTCCACTACATGATAAAAAAAATAAAAATAAAAACAACCTAGGGAACTAATATACACCCTACATTGCATGGCCAAGGGGAACAAAATGATCAACCCAAATGAAGAAGCATTCAGAAACACCTCTCACTCGAGTTGATCTATATCAAAGTAGGAATACTAACGCTAGACGAAACCGGATGAACCACTTCATCGATGTGCAGTAAAAGAACATGGCGAAGCTTATTTCAATCAACTACCTTGTTTCAGCCAACTAACACCCTACTAACGGATGCAAGCCCAACCCGAATTACAAATAACGAAATTGACGACAATAGACCCAATTAAACCTTGGCAGCTAGTGCTGATGCAAGCATGATTAGACAATTCGGTGCTAATGTGAGCATGATTGGACAATTTGGTGCTGATGTAAGCATGATTGGACAGTTTGGGGCTGATGAGAGCATGATCAGATAATTTAGCACTATTCAGCTACCATGTTAGAAAGCGCCCTGAGTCTAACAGCCACAATAACATATCTAACAAACGACAAAACATAACCAATAGTGATTTCAGAGACTTGAAGACATAGGTGAAGCAAGACAAAGAAACAAAAACATAAACTCTAACGGCACAAGGATCGACATCAACCGAGCAAAGGTTAGGTGGACAAAGCAAACCACTCTACAATCTAGCGTAAATTTTCAAGAACAACCACTAAGGTTGGTGAGAATATCGAAAAAGGAATATCAATAAAATTAAAAGTTCGGAATCCTCATATTGTACATGGACAATAGACTAAAGTCATCAAGACTCGATAATACAGAGCAATCGGCATATCAAGCCAAAAGAAATCAAGACACAAGTCAAATATATACAATAAACTTCTGGCCAAATCAATCACGAAGTAGAAGGTTGGACGAATGAGTCAACTTAATACAAGCAACTTTGAGTTGACTAGTACGTAAAACGAACGAAATAAAGGTTGGACGAACGCGTCAACTTAATTCAAAAAAGCTTCAGGTCGACTAGAACGTCGAACCAACGAAGTGAAAGTTGGACGTACGAGTCAACTTAATAAAAGAAACTTTGGGTTGACTAGAATGTCAAACCAACGAAGTGAAGGTTAGACGAACGAGTCAACTTAATTCAAAAAGCTTCAGGTTGACTAGAACATCGAACCAATGAAGTGAAAGTTGGATGAATGAGTCAACTTAATAAAAGTAACTTCGGGTTGAATAGTGCGTCAAACCAACGAAGTGAAGGTTGGACGAACGAGTCAACTTAATTCAAAAAGCTTCAGGTCAATTGGAATGTCGAACCAACGAAGTGAAGGTTGGACGAACAAGTCAATTTAATTAAAAAAGCTTCAGGTCGACTATAATGGCTAACCAACGAAGTGAAAGTTGGACGAACGAGTAAACTTCATAAAAACAACTTTGGGTTGACTCATGCATCAAACCAACAAAGTGAAAGTTGAACGAATGAGTCAACTTAATTCAGAGAACCTCGGGTCAACTAGTACACTAAATCGATGAGGTAAAAGTTGAATGTACAAACCAGCCTTCACATAAAAACTTTGAGACAACCAACACAAGGTCAAGACGAAAAAAATCAACTTGCTCGAATAAACTCCGACACATCAGGGAGAAAGGATAAAATCAAACCACTTCAAGGCAACCACCGCGTCAGAACATAAAAGAATCCAAATCAAAAAATTCAGACATGATCAACTGGAGATACACAGTGCAACTCATTTCGACAACTACAGCAGACCTAAACAAGGTATAACCAACATGAAGGATTCAACAAGACAAATTATGACTACAAAGAAAAATAAGAACACCAAGGGAAAAATTTATGTTGTTTAATAAAACTATTCTATTACATTCAAGGAAAAAGGTAAAGCAGTAGGAGATAAATCATATATAAGCAACCATAACATCATTGGTGGCAATATCTGACAGACGAGAAGCAACCGGATCACAGGCAAGAGCTCTCTCTTCAAGAGGAGATGGAAGTGATAGTTCTTTAACAGTTGGATCATCCGAAGAACCCAGAATGTTTTCATCGCCATCCTCATCTTCAAAGGTCTGATCGATCAAGTGACAGTACTAAGAAAAATCAACACCAAACCCCTCGATATAGTCAAGAAGCTCAGTCCATCCATCAACGATTCATTGCCAGTTTGCTACCTTCATAATACGAAGCCTATTTTTTACGGAAGCAAGTTCATTCCTAGTCGCAATAAGTCATCCCTCAGCGGTGGTAAGCATTGCGGAGGTATCTGCCTTGACCCCTTCAAGCGAGCCATTAATTGCTCCACCCTTTTCTCGGCGACGTCGCAATTGATAGACTGCTCTACCACTGCATGTGCAACTTCATCATGAGTTGCCTTCTTGGCAGACAACTCCTTCTCCACTTCGTGTAAGTGTGCACAAACACTGTCCAAATCAGTTCTCAAATATTGGAGCTCAAATGCAGACTGATCCCGTGGGCCCTCCGCCGTAATCAATGAGGCTTGAGCAACCCTTGTCGTTTTTCCTGTTCCGCGCATCACGCTATTAACATATCGAATTGGCAAAAGACATGGGAAAAGATGATGGGGATTTAACTAACCTAAATTAACAGGTTAATTTAACCTACTTGTAATAACCGCAAGTGCACGGTGCCTAACTGGTAGACAACGGCAAGTACAGGTCGATCCCACGAGGAAGGTGGATGCAATTGAAATTTTAGAATTTAATTAAACTAATTTATAGGAAAGGGGGTTACAGCATTTTTAAATCTAAACTAAAAATCAAATTAAAAACAAAATAAAAAGTTTTAAATAATATGATAAAGGAAACCAAGGCATTGAATCCACCACAGGTTCTTTGAGATTTGTGTAATCAAAGATATTGTTTTCAAGATTTAACATGACTAACCTAAAGATTAATCTAAGTTCACAATTGATTTAAGCATAGGTATAAACCCCTAGAATTGCGTGTCTTCTTACAGCACACACAATCACAGGTTTATTTTAACTAATCCTAATCCCTAGCATTGTGTGTCTTCTTACGGCACACACAATCACAGATTCAGATTAATTGATTAAATCAGACTTTTGAATTTCAACAAAGGGTACTTCTAACTACCGACTAGTCTAGATAATTAATCAGGATATAATCGGTGAAAGCAATTTATTAAAAATCATAAATCAAATGTGTTTAACGTTCAAGCATAAAGAAAATAATAAATTTAAATACACAAACTCTAGGAAATCCCGTGGTTTCATCGTAGCCTTGGCGAATGGTTTAGCTGGTCATGGTGGCGGTGGGCACAACGTCAATGGAGGTGGAAATCATCTCTGCACGGACGCGAATCCCGAGAAAACTAGCCAAAAGCACTCTGTGGTGGTACAGAGCAAAACCGGGGGTATGAATAGCCGAATAACCGAAATAACCCTTCCCGCCTCTGCTACAGTGGCGCTACAGTAGCCGCTCGTCTTCTCCAGCGCGACAGCAGATGTTCGCGGCCTCGTTCTCGCTCCTCGCGAGTCCCCTCGACCTCCAAATGCTTCCAAAACCTGAAAAAGATGAGAAAACGTGAGGAAACACCAAGAAAACAGTAAAAACAAAGAGAGATAAGCGAGCGATGCTCCCCTGTTTTCGCTTCCTGTTTCAGCGATGGTTGTGCGCGTGGACGAGGTGTTCTGTGGTGGTTGGACGGTGGTGGAGAGACGTTAAGGACGCCTGGACGAAGAGAGGACAGAGAGGAAAGGAGGACGGTCTGCGGCGAGGCGGAACAGAGTCGCGGTGCGACTCTGTTTCGCGGCGTGGTTGGGGTGGCTCTGTCGCGGCGGTCGAGTCTGTTCTGTCCGCCTTGTGATGTTGGCCGTGAAGGATGGGGACAGGGAGAGGGATATTGCGGTGATGGTGGAAAGTTGACGTGAAACAGGGTTGTCACACCCCTGTTTCACGGTGGTGACGATGGCGGTTGTGCTGTCTGGCGGTGGAGGTGGTGCTAGGGTGATGGTGGTGGCGAGGTGGTGATTGCTGAGTGAGTGGAGTGAGTGAGAGATGGATGAGTGGTGAGGGTGACCTTGTGAGAATCACCTTTGAGAGAGGAGATCCTTTGAGGAAATCTCCATTGAGGAAGAGGTTTTGATTTCTAATTCTCCTCTTTTCCCTTCTCTTCCTCCTCTCCCCATTCTTACCCTATCCTCTTCTATTTATAAAGAATAATCAAGATGAATAGGGATGGAATTAGGAAATGATTCAACAATGAGGGTAGGAGAAGGATTAGGTTTGGGTTTGGTTTTAGGGTATGAATTGGTTTTAGGGTATGAATTAGGTTTCGGGTTTAGGGTATGAATTAGGTTTAGGTTTAGGTTTTGTGATTGCTTTATACCACCATTGGAATCGACTAATTGTCGTTCCTTAACTTGCCGCTTTAATCTGATTTCATCGTTTACGCTCAAATTCCTACAAAGATATGAAAACGAAATAATTACTATAAAATATAATAATCGAAACACTAACATGTATAAATTAAGGGGTATATTATGTAATAATTATGTGACTATCAAATACCCCCAAACCTATATTTTGCTAGTCCTCGAGCAAAACAATAAAAAGAAAATCCTAACTCACTTTCGCAAGAATCATCGGTTGCACTTACCTTAAACGTGCAACAAGGCTTTAAACCCCTAGATTACCTCTAGTGGACGAGTTATAGTCTCGTGAGGGTTTCCAGAAATGTTACCCACAAACATTACTGACTCAATCAAAACTTGGTCGAACAGTGCTCATTTTAAAACTTCAAGAAATGCAAGAAACCAACAGTGTCATTTTAGTGTATCAACAAATCTCCAAATAATTTAATATTCTCTAAAGGTTAGAAAAAATTCATAATCATCCTCAACTCAATGTGTGTGTGTGGATAGCACTGTCAACATACCTTTTCATTTCAGAGTAAAACAATGACTAAATCTCCTGTAGAAAGTTTGTTTTGACTTCAAACCTCTCATGTCACTCACAATAAAGCACTCAGAGATTTGGTATTTCACTCAATTTATATGTGAGGAAAAGAGTAAATAATGGAAAACAATCATCTCACATATAATAATATGAAGAACGGACTTTTCAAGAATGGAATGAACATGATCTCATGGACAGGAATATCAATTACTTTTGGAAATGTTGAATCAAACACCATAGGTCTTAGTTATTAAATCTCCACATCTACATAACCAACCTTTACCTAAGATCAACTAGGACTTTGTTGGGTTGTAATGGGGCTTGGTTAATAGTTAATAAGGAATGTCAAAGGGTTCTAAAAAATTTCTAGGAATGTATACACCCATTATACGTACAATTAAGGCTGTCAAGAATAAATCAATGTTGCGCACCATCAATTTTTTTCTTCATTCTCACATCTTTATCCTCATTCACATTCTTCTTCTGTTTCCTTCTTCTTCTTCTTTTTTCTTTCTTTCTTTCTTTTTCTTTCTTGTTTTCTTTCTTTCTTTCTTTCATAGAGGATTTATGAAATATTTCATATTTTGATCTTTCATGCTCTTTTTACACCAAGTATATTCATCCGTACACATTCCCAGAAAAATTGGGTAAAGGTTAATGGGTTAACAAATAAAAGGTTAATCTATGGCTCAAAAGGCTACAAAAAGTTAATGTTATGGGTAAGTTAAAAGGCTAGTTAATGGTTTAAAGAAAAAAAAATGCCTAGATCATTTCCTAAGTTCGAGTCAGTATTATGACATCTCAATTGAATAAGCCAAGAAGTTCTAGTGTAATAATTCAATTTTTATGTCATTTCCAAAGCAATTGATCAAAAGAATGAAAATAATGAGATCATCAACGAGATAATGTAGACTCAAGAAAAATTAGAGTTTATGTATAACCCTCAGAAAAATAGAAAGACTCAAAGCTTTCAGGGTTAAGTCTCCACTATTATTCTAAGGTTTTCTAGTATATATTTCACTCATCAACTTCAAGTTATGCAAACATGGCTCATGGTGCAAAGATAATCGAGTTGAAAAATCTTATGAACTAGATCTAACTTAAGGATCTTAATAAACTTTCAGTCTTTATCAATATACCAATATGTCAAGTTAGCTTGCATTTTCTTGAGCATAAAACATTTAAAATTCATTTTCATACTCGTAAAAGACCAAGTTTTCTTGACAGAAAAAGCAATTTTTTTTTTTTTTTTAAGATAAGAAAAGAAAATACTACAAAAAATTCACCGACTCATGAACCCTACCCCCAAACCTAATCCAAACATTGTCCTCAATGTTTAATAAAATAATTCTGACAAATGAATGAAGTAAGTACATGAGAGGAGGTTAGAACAATATTACCGCGGTGAAGATTTTACCAATTTCCAAGAAGTCATCCATCAATGAGGCTCACAAACATAAGAATCATGGAGTTTTCATTAGAAATCGATAAAATGCAGACTCGACACTAACAAAGAAAACTAAAAAGAAAAAGCAAGTTGGAAGTCAAAACTGTTACGGAGCTAACGAGTATGAGTGAAACACAACTAAGTAGGGTACTCGAAAATCAATCTAGACTAACAGCAAAGACACACAACTAAAGCTAGGCTGCCTCCTAGGAGCGCTTGGTTTACCGTCATCAGCCCGACAAATATTCTTCCTAAAAAAATGGTGTATCAAATAGTGGAGAGGAAGAACATGACAAACACTTAGTCCAAGGTCGTATATCAACAACCTGAACAGTTGAGGATCAGGCCACCAAAATATAGCAATCACATGGGGCACCAAATACACTAGGACATTCCAAAAGTGACCAGTAGTCATACACAATAGATGATCCTTGCGTGCTCCAAAAAGGGAACATCCTATGTCTGGTTCCAAATCGGATGATTGGATAATTTGCACAACAGGATGGTGAAAACTGAAATCCTCACTACAACACAAGGGATCGGTGAAAGTAGCCTTAATAAATGGGAATGCGATGCAAGTAGATGAGACGATGGATATATCAGGTGGTATAGACTCATCACATGAATCACATAGAGATGTTGGTCTAGACAACTCATCACCTGAAAATGCATACCTGAGGGTGCCAAAAACTTGATGGGGATTTAACTAACCTAAATTAACAGGTTAATTTAACCTACTTTTAATAACCGCAAGTGCACGGTGCCTAACTGGTAGACAACGGCAAGTACGGGTCGATCCCACGAGGAAGGTGGATGCAATTGAAATTTTAGAATTTAATTAAACTAATTTATAGGAAAGGGGGTTACAGCATTTTTAAATCTAAACTAAAAATCAAATTAAAAACAAAATAAAAAGTTTTAAATAATATGATAAAGGAAACCAAGGCATTGAATCCACCACAGGTTCTTTGAGATTTGTGTAATCAAAGATATTGTTTTCAAGATTTAACATGACTAACCTAAAGATTAATCTAAGTTCACAATTGATTTAAGCATAGGTATAAACCCCTAGAATTGCGTGTCTTCTTACAGCACACACAATCACAGGTTTATTTTAACTAATCCTAATCCCTAGCATTGTGTGTCTTCTTACGGCACACACAATCACAGATTCAGATTAATTGATTAAATCAGACTTTTGAATTTCAACAAAGGGTACTTCTAACTACCGACTAGTCTAGATAATTAATCAGGATATAATCGGTGAAAGCAATTTATTAAAAATCATAAATCAAATGTGTTTAACGTTCAAGCATAAAGAAAATAATAAATTTAAATACACAAACTCTAGGAAATCCCGTGGTTTCATCGTAGCCTTGGCGAATGGTTTAGCTGGTCATGGTGGCGGTGGGCACAACGTCAATGGAGGTGGAAATCATCTCTGCACGGACGCGAATCCCGAGAAAACTAGCCAAAAGCACTCTGTGGTGGTACAGAGCAAAATCGGGGGTGTGAATAGCCGAATAACCGAAATAACCCTTCCCACCTCTGCTACAGTGGCGCTACAGTAGCCGCTCGTCTTCTCCAGCGCGACAGCAGATGTTCGCGGCCTCGTTCTCGCTCCTCGCGAGTCCCCTCGACCTCCAAATGCTTCCAAAACCTGAAAAAGATGAGAAAACGTGAGGAAACACCAAGAAAACAGTAAAAACAAAGAGAGATAAGCGAGCGATGCTCCCCTGTTTTCGCTTCCTGTTTCAGCGATGGTTGTGCGCGTGGACGAGGTGTTCTGTGGTGGTTGGACGGTGGTGGAGAGACGTTAAGGACGCCTGGACGAAGAGAGGACAGAGAGGAAAGGAGGACGGTCTGCGGCGAGGCGGAACAGAGTCGCGGTGTGACTCTGTTTCGCGGCGTGGTTGGGGTGGCTCTGTCGCGGCGGTCGAGTCTGTTCTGTCCGCCTTGTGATGTTGGCCGTGAAGGATGGGGACAGGGAGAGGGATATTGCGGTGATGGTGGAAAGTTGACGTGAAACAGGGTTGTCACACCCCTGTTTCACGGTGATGACGATGGCGGTTGTGCTGTCTGGCGGTGGAGGTGGTGCTAGGGTGATGGTGGTGGCGAGGTGGTGATTGCTGAGTGAGTGGAGTGAGTGAGAGATGGATGAGTGGTGAGGGTGACCTTGTGAGAATCACCTTTGAGAGAGGAGATCCTTTGAGGAAATCTCCATTGAGGAAGAGGTTTTGATTTCTAATTCTCCTCTTTTCCCTTCTCTTCCTCCTCTCCCCATTCTTACCCTATCCTCTTCTATTTATAAAGAATAATCAAGATGAATAGGGATGGAATTAGGGAATGATTCAACAATGAGGGTAGGAGAAGGATTAGGTTTGGGTTTGGTTTTAGGGTATGAATTGGTTTTAGGGTATGAATTAGGTTTCGGGTTTAGGGTATGAATTAGGTTTAGGTTTAGGTTTTGTGATTGCTTTATACCACCATTGGAATCGACTAATTGTCGTTCCTTAACTTGCCGCTTTAATCTGATTTCATCGTTTACGCTCAAATTCCTACAAAGATATGAAAACGAAATAATTACTATAAAATATAATAATCGAAACACTAACATGTATAAATTAAGGGGTATATTATGTAATAATTATGTGACTATCAAAAGACCAAAACAACATTGTGAACTTCCTCTCCAGAGAAGCCACCTGGTTACGACTAGCTTGGTAATTCGAACCCATTACCCCGCGTAATTGAGATAAGTCATCCCATCCATTATCTGTCTAAGGCCATCATCAAGATGAAGGCCCAGATCCAACACAAGCATCGAACGCCTCTCCACCAACTGTCTGTGCCATTCGTTGATCAACCTATGTGCACCATTCTACACGTCGAGTTGGGAAAATCAACAAAACTTCTCGTCCGACTTAACGCGAATCTCTTCAGGGATAGGTTCCTTCCATCTAATCCTCGAACATGGCCCATTGAAGGAAGACATAATTAAAACCCAAATCCAGGTCCGCACGAGTTCTCTCATAAATAAGAGGAACGTTGCGTAAAAAAAGAGTCGTAGAGGAAGTTACGCCTCCACAGACACATCTTCATAAAAAAGGAGATTGTTACGAGAAACGTCTCCTTCCGTTGCGCCTCACATGCTTAAGTCACGCAGAGTATTAACTGCGGCCATTATATAAAGTAAAGGGAACAATTAACCAAGATATGCAACTTTAAACTGAGTTTTGTCCAGATTTACTTCATTCTTCAAATAGAGTTGCTGACTTAAGCATCGGAGTGTCGTGGGCCACAAAAAGGTGGTATTTGTTAGTCTAACATATGTTTTGCGGGTCAAACTCACTGGAGGACGAGATTTGAATGCATCAATTACTATTAATTGCACACAAAGGCGGATCTACTAAGGGGCGAGGGGGGCAACTACCCCCCCCCCCCTCCTCTCAACTTTCAAATTATTTTTAATATATACTAAAGCTTACAAAAAAATCAATTATATAATGTACAATACAATATGAATATTGTTCATTCAACTAAGTCTATATTTCTCTACTATTGTAGTAGTTGAAAGTTTATGACTTTTAATAAACGACCCGAGTTCAATACTCTTCGAGTGCAAAATTTATTTATGATTATTTACAATACAGTATTATGTTTAATGATAATTACTATTCTTTATCATTGTTACTCGTCTACCTTTTTTTCAATGCAATTTTATTAATAATTGCAAACATTAATAAAAATTGTTTTGTTTAATAAAAACTTATTTTAGTGCACTTGGAGCATATGATTTCTTTATAGATATTGATAATTAATATTTCTGTCATTGTGACTTGCCCCACTTTTTTTGTTTTCAATGCAATTTTATATGTAATTGCAAATATTAAATAAATGAATTGTTTGTTCACATGGTATAAAACCTCCAACTAAAAAATATTTGAAATTAATATCTAAGATAATAACTATAGAATTCAATGAAAATATATACAATTAACTAACTCGTACAAAATTGAGCTCCATATAAATAATTTTTCTATGAAATTGTATTACGATCTTATTATGTTCACAAATTTATGATTCTTTTAGCTTCACTAAATACTTATCCTAATTATATTTTAATTTTGGTTATATATTCTAGTTATTATGTTTATTTGCCCATTGTTTGGGTTATTGATATTGTGACCTAATTTTTGCTTTAAATTGAAATACAGTAAATTCAATTTGGTATATGCAATGTATTTTTTATAGTTGTATATTTTTTATTAGTTACTAGCTTGGGTAGAAAATATTTTTTTGGCTCCACCATTGATAGCTACTATTATCAACTAATAATTATTTGTAATTTCACCCCTCTCAGCTAAAATCTGATAGGGGCATAATTAGGCTATTTTTAGTACCATATTTCTATATGTATTATTAGCTATTATTTGTTAATTATGGTACTAATTGCTATTTTCATGTTTGTGTAGGTTTCCAATTACAATACTTTAAAATAGAAGCAAATTGGCAATTTTGGAATACTAATTGCACAAGAACTTCACACAAGCAAGGAAACCACACCAACAAGAAAACCACACAAACAAGGAAACCACTAAAGAAGAAAACAAGAATAAAAAGGGGACATACCTAGCTTTGAGAAAAGAACCACCCATCGAGCAATAGCATTGATCCACTGCCTCCATCACCTCCTTTTCCTCCCTGATCATCCTCGCACAAACCCTAGCCGCCGTCAACCACCATCCACATCCAGCGTCGCAGCAAGCCCATCATCACCCATCTTCACCGTCCTCCTTCACCTCAACTGTCGTCCTCAGTTCATCATCCACCGATCTACATCCTCTTCATCACATCCAAAAATAGACTCCATCAAACCCAATCGAACCCTCATTATCGCAGACCCCTTCTCCTCTCGACAACCCTTCGTCGTCCTCTATCCACTCAACCAATCGACCTCCCCGATTATCGCCACCGTCGCTGTCCCTCGTCCTTCCCTCTTCGTCCCTTCTTCCCATTCTCAGCCTCGTCATCCCCTTCTCATCAGAGCTTATCGCGAAGAGGGAGGAACAGAAAGACTGGTGAAGCGATCGCGAAGGAGCAATTCGCGTGAGGAAGGAAGGAAGACATTTCACGCTATTCGCACCCGAGTTCCACTCAGTACCACCACGGATCAGTGTTTTGTTTTCATCTCTAAACATCTATTTCTCTTAATTTTAGTTTGATTATTGATTATGGATTACTGTTTAAACATAATTAATATGTCTAGCTAAACTCCTCTTAGTTAGGGGTGGATTCGAAGCCCCGAACATGTGCTTTATAAATTAATTGAATTTAATCTTCCTTGCTATTAGTGATTGTGTTTTGCTTAACTGCTTTATAGAGAACTTTTCTTTGTATGTTTGTTAAGGTGGCCAACTTAGTAAGCATGCTAGGATTTGGGGCTAGAGTATAGGAGATTTTTACCTAATTGTTATGATTCTGTACTCACAAGTAGTAAATACCAAGGAACGTTGGTAAGGTTAAGTCAAAACCTAGGCAAGAACAAGATGTTGATCATACTTGTGATTGCCTAGTCAGTGTTCATATTTTCCGCAAAACTTAATGATCTTAGATTGCTATTTAACTTGCGATTCCTGTTTAGATAGCATGATAAGAATAGTTTGAAAGCGACGCTTAGTTTAATTCAATGAACTTGGGAAAATAATAAGATTAATGCAGTGCGGTCACGGTTAGTCTTGAGCATTGTCTCTCACGAGTTAGCAAGTAATTATTGAAGATTAATCTATAAGCATGTGTTTGGTGTGTGGAGATAAACCCTTAGCTAATTTATCATCTTTGCCATCTCTTTAGTTTATTATCTTTACATTAATTTTCGTAGTTATTTTCATAATTTAATTTAGAAAATCCAATTTCCTTTTATTTAATTAATTAGGTTGTTAGTTGTCTTTTAATTATTATTAGTGTAATTAACAAGCCCTCTAATCCCCGGTCTAGAACGATCCCTACTTATTTTGTACTACAAATCACAAAGTAGGGTATTAAGTTGTGTGCTACTAAAATAGCGCATTAATTTTTGGCGCCGTTGCCGGGGATTAGAAAAGTTGTTGATTACTTAATTAGTTTTTATTTATTTATTTTTATTGATTTTTTCTTTTTCTTTCTTTCTTTATTTCAGGTACTAGTTCATGCACAATAGGAGATCCAGCGAAAACTTGGTAGAATACGATTCAGAGCCTGAGAAAACATTTAGAAGACGAAGAAGAGAAACAAAAGAACTACAAACATCTAGCTCTGAATCTGAATCTGAAGAGTTCGACATGGGAGATAATAGATCTATTAAAGAACTTTCGGCATCCACCTTGGACAATGCTGCACCCTTGTGTATTCAGTACCCATTAGCCGCGCAGGGGAAGACTGAGTCATTTGAGCTGAAATCTAGCCTACTTCATCATATTCCGAAGTATCATGGTCTTTCTATGGAGGATCCAAATAAACATTTAAAGGAATTTGAAGTTGTATGCTCCAGTATGACGCCAATAAATGTGGATGAAAACATCCTAAAGTTGAGAGCATTCCCGTTTTCTCTGACTGATAGGGCTAAGGATTGGCTCTATGAACTACCTTCCGGAACAATATATTCTTGGGAAAGCATGAAGAATGTGTTTCTAGAGAAATTCTTCCCAACTTCCAAAATTATCTTATTGAGGAAGAAAATCAGTGGCATACAGCAAGGTCCAGGAGAATCATATCCGGCTTACTATGAGCGTCTCAAAACTCTCATAGCATCATGCCCGCAGCATCAGATGAAGGAGGAGCTCCTGATTCAATACTTTTATGAGGGATTGCTTCCTCTTGAGCGACAGATGTTAGATGCAGCGGCAGGAGGAGCTTTGGTTGATAAAACTCCAGCAGCAGCAAAAACTTTGATTGCAAACCGAGCCTTAAATGCCCAGCAGTATGAAGGAATTGGAGAGCCTTCACGCCAAGTCAATGAGGTAAGTACTAATTCTAGTTTGGAAACTCAAATGGCTAATCTTACCTCACTTGTGACTCAAGCCCTAGGGAAGCCGAATATGTTAGGAGTTGCACAGGTTTGTGGCGTGTGTACAAAGCTAGGACATCCATCTGATCAATGTCCTCAACTGATTGAGAATGTCGGTTGGGAGAATGTCAATGCAATAGGTTTTCAGGGGCAAAATCACTACAGAAATAATCCTTATTCGAACACCTACAATGAAGGTTGGAGAAATCACCCAAGTTTTGGATGGAGAAATTCAGAACAACCTCAACAACAGACTTCGAATCGGCCACCCCCTGGTTTCGCCCAAAGGCCACCTGAACCACCTCAGCACAATTCAGGTATGCCGCTTAATTATGATGAGATTCTGAAATCATTGACTATTTCTCAGCAGAACCAAACAAAAGATATAGCAGATTTGAAGCTACAGATGGGACAAATAGCTGAGTTTATTGGACAAATTCGCGAGCAAGGAAAACTTCCTAACTCTACTACTCCAAATCCGAATGGCAGGTTTGAAACTGCAAAAGCAATTACATTGAGGAGTGGTAGGCAACTTGAGAATGATCCAATAGTCCCTAAACAGAGTCAAAATAAGAAAGCTGAGTTACAGAAGGATGATCCATCCAGCATTGAAACACCAAAACTCCAAGGTAAGAAAGTGAGTATTCCAAATTCAGTTTCTGCTAATCTTGTTTCACCTTTTGTGCCTTTTCCAGGTAGGTTTGCCAAATCTAGGAAAGATGAACAGGATAAGGAAATTTTGGAAACCTTCCGAAAAGTCCAAGTCAATATTCCTCTTCTTGATGCTATTAAGCAAGTGCCTAAGTATGCAAAATTTTTGAAGGAGCTTTGCACAACAAAGAGACGTCTTCGAGACGGAGAAGTAGTTAAGGTAAGTGAGAATGTATCCGCAGTTCTTCAAAGGAAATTGCCACCGAAGTGTAAGGATCCAGGTAGTTTCACTATTCCTTGTGTTATCGGTAATACTAAAATTGAAAATGCAATGTTAGACTTAGGTGCTTCAATTAATGTTATGCCGTATTCTATTTATCGATCTATGAATCTTGGGAAATTAAAAAATGATGGTGTTATTATTCAATTGGCTGACCGTTCTAATGCATATCCTCGAGGTTTGTTGGAAGATGTGTTAGTGCAGGTTAATCATTTGATATTCCCAGCAGATTTCTATGTTCTTGAGATGGAATATTCGGAATTATCAGCACCTTTGCCTCTTATTTTAGGGCGCCCCTTCATGAAAACTGCGAAGACAAATATTGATGTACATGCGGGGAAACTGACCATGGAATTTGATGGTGATTTGATTGGCTTCAACATCTTTGAAGCCACGAGATATTCTGATAAAAATCATTCTTGTTTTTCTATTAATGTGAATGACAATTTGGCCCAGAAATTGTCAGACCTAAAAAATGAGGATGAACTTGAGACCAACATCACTACTGTCGTTGGATATGAGAGCAATGGAGTTCCCTATGACACAAAGAAGTGGAAGAAATTTCAGTTGTATGAACTTGAAAAGATTCAGGATGAGGCTTATGATAGTAAAAGCAATTATAAGGAGAACACTATAGTTTTTCATGATCAGATGATCCATGGAAATACTTTTGTCATTGGAATGAAAGTCTTGCTTTTCCAATCATGTCTTAGAACTGGTAAGTTATGTTCTGAATGGGTTGGTCCTTTTATTGTTACTAATGTTTTTCCTCATGGTGTTATACAGATTAAGAGTGTCGCAATCGGGAAGGAGTTTAAAGTGAAACATCATCGACTTAAGCCCTATTATGAGTCATTTGTGGAAGCATGACGTGGAAGACGTATCACTCCATGTTCCCACTTATTCTGAGGATTAATTGGAGATACCGTCAGGCTGCACGACGTTAAGACAAGCGTTTTTTGGGAGGCAACCCAATCAGACTTTCTTTCTTTATCATTTTATTTTATTTTCGTAATATTTGTTTTTGTTTGTTAGTAGTTTGTTTTTCCGCGTTTAAATCTTTCATTGCATGTGCTATAATATATTAACATTGAGGACAATGTTAGGTTTAAGTGTGGGGGAACAAAACATTGTTTTATTTTGAATTATTTTGAAAAAAAAAATTGTTGGTTTTATTTTCTTTGTTGGTATTAGCGTAAAAAAAAATAAAAATATATATATATAAAAAATTAAATTATAGTTGTTTTGAGTCTTAGGATACTTTCCAACACAATGTTGAGATTTGGTTTTTAATTGCATGACTTTAAGGTGATTTATAACATGATTTAAGATATAATATTATTCTTTGGTTAATGCTTATTTATGGTAATTATATGCAAATTCACATGTAATCAACTTAGTAATTGGTATTCATAGCATGCTTAGTTGAATTTAACTCATTATAACCCATATGTGAGTTTTGAGCCTATTGTTCCTTTGATTTTGAGAGTTTTTAGTTAGATCATCTTTTATTTCTTTTGTCAATAATAATTCGTTGCATGATCTCAATTTTGTTTGCTTTGGTTGCTATTTGGATTGCTTTCAAAATTAAGAATTAAACACTAGAACTTGTATTAATTTCGTTCAAAGCATCATATTGAATTGCATGACATGCTTTACATGATAAAGGCACCTAATTTCCACCATTGCCAAATAAGCCCGATCCATAATATTTTTTCTTTAGGTTGACCCCATTGAGCATGTTATTAAGCATTTTGTTTCATTACCCTCATTTTCTATCCCTAACCTAATAAAAAGAGTGGAGCATAATTTGATTTGCAGATACTTTATTGTGGTTCAAGGTATGTTGAAAAACAAGTGTGGGGAAGACCCTTGTGGTAGACAGTTCAAAAAAAAAGAGTTGCAAAAAAAAAAAAAAAAAAATGAAAAAAATGAAAAAAAAAGTTACAAAAGGGATACAAGTCCTTATCTTTATCCATTCAGTATTACAGTACCATACAGATAGTTCAATTCTTTTTAAGTAGATACAAAATAATTGCTGAAGCTCTTCATTATCAATGAGTCACCTCGTCATTTTTCCACTTATGTCTTGAACCATATGATTCTTTGCTAATGTCTCTAATCTTATTGCATGCTTTCACAATTTCTTCAAGCCTTTTGAAAACTTCATATCCGTTCTTTCTCTTCCCTTGATCCCTGGCCCCATTACAACCTGAATTAAGACCTTTTGATTGAGTGTGTCTTGCAATGTCACGATGTGGAGATTCTAATGAGGTATGAGCATATGGTGTCACTAGTTCTTGCATTCAAGTAGTAGCATTCCTTCCATGAGATCAAATATCTAAAAAAAAAAAAAAAATTGTCTAAGAGATTAGTCAGAAAATGCCATTCTTTCTTGTTATATCATATGTGAGCTATTTATTTCCCTTTCACATCAATCCACTCACATATAACTAGAATAGGAATAGCTATTTTACCAAACAATCAGTGAAAAATAAAGAAGTGCATCTAGTGAGATTTTTGGGTTAATTCTTCTTGGCACGCGCTTGAGTTTCACAGTCACTTTGATTGATTTAATTGTAAATTTTTATATCATTGCTATGAATGTGTATTAATTTTCGAATGATGTGGATTTAATCTCGTGTTTACAAAGAATCTTAACATGTCATGATCCGTTGAAAATCTCTGAGACAAATGTTGGAAAGTATAGATTGAGTCATTTGAGTCTTTTATTTTTGTTTATTGGATTTGCTCGAGGACTAGCAAAAGATAAGTGTGGGGGAATTTGATAGGGGCATAATTAGGCTATTTTTAGTACCATATTTCTATATGTATTATTAGCTATTATTTGTTAATTATGGTACTAATTGCTATTTTCATGTTTGTGTAGGTTTCCAATTACAATACTTTAAAATAGAAGCAAATTGGCAATTTTGGAATACTAATTGCACAAGGACTTCACACAAGCAAGGAAACCACACCAACAAGGAAACCACACAAACAAGGAAACCACTAAAGAAGAAAACAAGAATAAAAAGGGGACATACCTGGCTTTGAGAAAAGAACCACCCATCGAGCAATAACATTGATCCACTGCCTCCATCACCTCCTTTTCCTCCCTGATCATCCTCGCACAAACCCTAGCCGCCGTCAACCACCATCCACATCCAGCGTCGCAGCAAGCCCATCATCACCCATCTTCACCGTCCTCCTTCACCTCAACTGTCGTCCTCAGTTCATCATCCACCGATCTACATCCTCCTCATCACATCCAGAAACAGACTCCATCAAACCCAATCGAACCCTCATTATCGCAGACCCCTTCTCCTCTCGACAGCCCTTCGTCGTCCTCTATCCACTCAACCAATCGACCTCCCCGATTATCGCCACCGTCGTTGTCCCTCGTCCTTCCCTCTTCGTCCCTTCTTCCCATTCTCAGCCTTGTCATCCCCTTCTCATCAGAGCTTATCGCGAAGAGGGAGGAGCAGAAAGACTGGTGAAGCGATCGCGAAGGAGCAATTCGCGTGAGGAAGGAAGGAAGATATTTCGCGCTATTCGCACTCGAGTTCCACTCAGTACCACCACGGATCAGTGTTTTGTTTTCATCTCTAAACATCTATTTCTCTTAATTTTAGTTTGATTATTGATTATGGATTACTGTTTAAACATAATTAATATGTCTAACTAAACTCCTCTTAGTTAGGGGTGGATTCGAAGCCCCGAACATGTGCTTTATAAATTAATTGAATTTAATCTTCCTTGCTATTAGTGATTGTGTTTTGCTTAACTGCTTTATAGAGAACTTTTCTTTGTATGTTTGTTAAGGTGGCCAACTTAGTAAGCATGCTAGGATTTGGGGCTAGAGTATAGGAGATTTTTACCTAATTGTTATGATTCTGTACTCACAAGTAGTAAATACCAAGGAACGTTGGTAAGGTTAAGTCAAAACCTAGGCAAGAACAAGATGCTGATCATACTTGTGATTGCCTAGTCAGTGTTCATATTTTTCACAAAACTTAATGATCTTAGATTGCTATTTAACTTGCGATTCCTGTTTAGATAGCATGATAAGAATAGTTTGAAAGCGATGCTTAGTTTAATTCAACGAACTTGGGAAAATAATAAGATTAATGCAGTGCGGTCACGGTTAGTCTTGAGCATTGTCTCTCACGAGTTAGCAAGTAATTATTGAAGATTAATTTATAAGCATGTGTTTGGTGTGTGGAGATAAACCCTTAGCTAATTTATCATCTTTGCCATCTCTGTAGTTTATTATCTTTACATTAATTTTCGTAGTTATTTTCATAATTTAATTTAGAAAATCCAATCTCCTTTTATTTAATTAATTAGGTTGTTAGTTGTCTTTTAATTATTATTAGTGTAATTAGCAGGCCCTCTAATCCCCGGTCTAGAACGATCCCTACTTATTCTGTACTACAAATCACAAAGCAGTGTATTAAGTTGTGTGCTACTAAAATAGCGCGCTAAAATTCTGGGTCCCACCACTGTTTGCACGTGACACGTGTGAGATTTTTTTCTTTTAAAAAATATAGCATAAATATTAAATTAGACCATGGAATAAAATTGCAGATATACATTTCAACATCCTTGAATTCATTGATGCAACCTGAAAAATCTCGGATCTCAACAACCTTGAGGCTAAGCAACGGGTACTTTGAAGGCAGCCTTGCCTTTGGATCTCCGCTGCTAGACGTTTTCTAAATATTAATAAGCAGAAGTTATCATAAAAATGCAGTTCATAGGCGCCTTCCGAGATTTTTCTAAGAATTAAAACACTAGCATAAAAATCAACATGAGCTGATAGAAGACTACCTCGTCAAATAGGACGATCTCATCTTCTGAATAAGTTGCTTGCATAACAATTGAGAACCTTTATGTCAATGCATGCAGTACTGAAATTAGAAAATTTTCTATGTGACGGTTTCTCTTAATTAGGGACGAAGTCAAGAATTTGACATCACCAGGGATGTAAAATGAAAATGTTAGCCAATTATATCCTGATTGGATAGTTGAGGTTGTGGTGGTTTAACCCCCACATTTTGATTCTATATCATCGATCAGCGACATGCTTTAAAAAAAATTTAATTTATAACTATATATAAGAATTAGAATTTCAAAAGTTTTTATTAATTTTTTTTAGTAGCAACTAGTTTTAATTATGATAGAATTTTATAAATATATTATATGTTGCATTATCTACTACAATCATTTACATGGTCATGGCTTAGTAAAATGAAAATTTTAATTCTTATTTAGCAAAAAGTTTTAATTATATTATGACCAATTTCGAAAATTCTAGGGAGTGAGGGAAGGATCGAGGAAAAGAGAGCGAGGGAAGGGTGGTCGCTCCAACCTCGCTTCCTTGAAGGGCTCGACCAATTTTAATATCGATAAAATATATGTTATATACGGAGTACAACTAGGTCATGGATCTAAAAAATTAAAGATAAAAATAATTTGGTGGGACCACGGGATCAAACCTTAGTTGATGGAAAAATATGGAGAATGACTTGCCACTGAGGTACAACCAAGTACAGTAGAACTATCTCAGTAATCTATTTTTATTATGAGATGTGTAATTAAAAAAAAAACATTTTAATTAATTATATTTTTTTCTCCCTGAAAAATTCTCACTCGAGCTGTAGCCCGGGTGAGCCCGCTTATGGCTCCGCCCTTGCTTTTAATGCCATTTTCATACTTCAATGATACAAATTTGGAGCATGTATCTTGATACTAGAGCTTGGTGTTTTATATATTTCCTACAATCTTTCATTTGGAGATGCTTAAGCTTAGGAGTAGAGATAATGAGATCACACAGAAGGAAAATTCTAAAATGCCCGGTGGTGTGCCCGGGGTTGTGCCCGGTCGCCATCAAGGACCGTCAATCTGCCTCGAGATGTGAAATAATTTGTATTTCGAAACATGTGGATGGTCCCTGATGGTGACCGGGCACAACCCCGAGCACACCACCGGGCACAGTAGTATCTCTCCACACAGAATGCAGCCAACGAAAAATAACGATTCCAACGTAAAATTCATAACTATGTGCGAAGATGCAATGCTTACAGATTTGGTAAACTTGTTGAATTGGGTACAAAAAACTCGGGCTTACGACGCGAATAGTCATCTCCATTCTCCGCACAATTTGAGCATTCTCAATTAATGAACTATACATGTGAACACCCGCTAAGGAAAGTAAGTTTTCCACAATATTATACATTGTAGATTTTGATATCAATTTCTTGAACATTATGTCCAACTGTGGAAACAATCCATGAGCGAACACGTTGTGGAACCTTTATACATGTTGTGTGGCATTGTACAAAATGAGTTAGTGTTGTATCAAATGGGCAATTTTGGATGCCACAATAACAAAATGAGTCGTAGTCATACTGCAGTGAGCCAGCGTGATCCATTGAAATAAAAACTCCCAATTCTTATATAGTTATTGTTTGTACTTCATTTTGCCTAACACGTGAAGAGCACGTGAGATTTCCAGTACGAGGAATAAATGCATATTGAGGCACATGAGGTAAGTCCACCAAGTGTCGCTCAGTTGGTCGGATATTTACTCTCTTTGTGAGAGGTCTTCAAGACTCACCAGTTAGGATTTTGTGAGTTTTTACCATATTATTAGGAGCACATGTGCTTCATTGTTGATAAGCCTTTGGCTATTGAATACAACTTTGCTTAGATGGATTAGATCGGAGCAAAGCGAAAACAAGTATTTATTCAAGGTGGAGGTGATGGACTGAAGCGAAAGCAAATCGTCACCATGCGAGATGGAGGCGGCGAAGATATTAAGTGGAATATTGTAGCCTTTGAGCTTGGTTTGGTTAACCTATAGGATCAATCATGTAGCCCTCGAGCATGGATTAATAAAAAGAAATAAAAAGGATCAACGACTTAAAAAAAAAACAAAGGCACATGAGATAATTAGTGTGGGAGTTTAGGTGCTTGAGCAGTAAAATAAAGACCAGGCGGGAAATTCAACTTTCAAAATAGAATTATTAAGGGGGAAGCTAGCACCACGTGTCATGCACGTGATGTATTCCTTCTTTGCCATAAGAACAACTAAATAACTTGGAGCATTTTCAATGATAAAAGTTAAAATGAGGGATTAATAATCCCTAAATTTAACCATAAGCTAAATTTAAGAGTCTCATTTCTTCATCACTCCAATTACATCCTTTATTTTAACTTTTTCATTATTAACTTTTCTATATCATTTTAATTTCAATTATACTATTATACTCTTATTAATTTCAACTAAATATAATTTCATTACACTATTATAATATTATTAAATATATACTATTATTAACTTCAACTTAAATATATAATATTAATAATTTCAATTATACTATTATTTAGATATTTTTTAATAATACTATTATTAATTTCAACTTAATTAAAATTTGACTAATTAAAAGAGTTGGGAGTTTTTAAAAAAATTTAGTATTAATAATTAGTTTTGATTTCTAGTTTTGTTTTTAACTTGGGAAATTAAAGAATTGAAATATTTTAATGTTATTTCAGATTTATGGATGGTATGGTTGCCCTTAAATTTAGAAAAAAGTTGAAAGTGAAGTTAAAATATGGAATACTTTAGAGAATCCATTTTTCTCAATTGAGCCCCCTAACATAACTTTTTGACTATTTTAGGGGATCCATTGAAGACACTTTAAGAAAAAAAAAAAAAAAGGAAACCACATAGGGTAGGATGACATCATCACAAATTGCAAAAGAAGATAACCAATGGGAAATGTGGGAAGTGGGTGGTTCAGAGCAATGGGGCGGGCGGCGAGCAGGTGCCTAGCGCCCAAGGGCCTAGGCGGCACCTAGGCGGTCTTAGGTTTTGTATTATTACTTTAATAATTTACAAAAGTTAAACATAATACCTTATCAATTACATCCAATTTAATGCCAATATACATATGCAAAATTTAAAAACATGAAAAATTAACAATCGTGAACAAAATTTATTAAAACTCAAATGAGTGAAGTTTGTCATGATGGGTAATTTATATAAATTTAAATTTGTGTACTCTTTTATTTTTCTTCAAATTGCATGAATAGCCTCAGTTATGTTTGATAAAATCTACATTAGTAAAATTGGTACCGACAGATCCTTTGAGAATTCCATTAAGTAATCATCATTTGCTACATTTAGACATATACTGAATAAAAAACAATTAAATAGTTTATTTCTAAAAAATAGGAAAGAAAATAAAATAAGAACACAATCAGCCTTATTAAAAAATAAAAAAATAAAATAAATAAAAAAATAAAAAATAAATAAAAATCGCCCAAACCGCCTAGACCCCGCCTAGGCCGCCCAGACCCCGCCTAGATCCCGCCCAGATAGCCCGTCCAGCCATTAATCTGGCGGTTTTCCACCTTTTAGCACCTAGGCCGATTTTTAGAACACTGGTTCAGAGGAAGGGTTACCCAATGAGGAAGAGGCACGAAGGACGTTTCAGTAAAAGTATCCAATCAACTTCACAGGATAGTGATTGAGATCCACTTTCAGAGAGGATCCGAAGGAGAATAGCCAACCAGGAGGCAAAACATGCATTCTAAACAAAGAAGGAACTCAGTCAACTGGACAAAAGAGCGATTAGAGTTGAATGGCAAAGTCTGATATGTCACAGGAAAGCGACTTGAGCCAAAAGTACAGGTCTCAGTGATGGTAGTTATCTGACAAATGATCAAACTTTTTAAGATTCACTGGTAAGCCATTTAATGTACATGAAAGGGACATGTAGGTGAGAACGTGAAAAGGAATATAGTCCCTTAACCAATGAAGCAGATGTTGGATTCTAAGGGATCTATGAAGAATAATTCTACAGAGCCCACTCTTGGTCCGGACAGGCACGTGCCATAGGGAGGATGTTTGCCACGTGAGGCGACTCTCAAACCTCAGAGCCTCCTGTTCCTCCTCTACGAAGGATCGACCCTCAAGAGCTCAAACCTCAGAGCCTCCTCCTCTTCCTCCTCTACGAAGGTGACTCCTCCTCCTCCTCCTCTTCTGCGCGCCTCCTCATAGCCTCCTCCTCTACGAAAGCGACTCTTCCTCCTCCTCCTCCTCTCCTGCGCGCCTCCTCAGAGTCTCCTTCGTAGAGGAGGAGGAGGAGGCTCTGAGGTTTGAGCTCTTGAGGGTCGATCCTTCGTAGAGGAGGAGCAGGAGGCTCTGAGGTTTGAGAGTCGCCTCACGTGGCAAACACCCTCCCTATAGCACGTGCCTGGGAGGGTCCGAACCAAGAGCGGGCTCTGTAGAATTATTCAGCTATGAAGCACTCAATGATGCATTTTGTAGTAGTAGTCTTCTTTTAGCTTGGGCCTCATCCCTTTTGTTTGTCACTGTTTGTTAATTTCTATGATTTTTTTTTCAATAAAAGCTTGATTTTTTCACATAATCATTTTCCCTCTTTGACACCACCATTTTTTTTTTTACCTATTAAGAGATACTACCAATAAAAATGAAATTTCCCTCTCTCCTCCTTTCTTTACTCCTTATCTTTCTCAGTGTTCTAAAAATCGCTAGGCGGTGGGGGAGCGGCCAGCTGGTGCCTAGCGCCTAAGGGCCTAGGCGAGCGCCTGCTAGGTGGTTTTAGATTTTGTATTATAATTTTCATAATTTACAAAAATTTAGCATAATACATTAATATTTTATCAATTTAATGTCAGAATAGTAATACATATGAAAAATTAAGCTTACATTAAAATTTATAATAGCATAAGTTGCATAACATAGAGTTTCAACAAAATAGAGGAAACTCTTCTTCGTCTTCCCCTTCTTCTTCTTCTTCTTCTTCTTCTTCTTCTTCTTCTTCTTCTTCTTCTTCTTCTTCCCCTTTTCTTTTCTCTTTGTTTTGCAAAACCTAAAAATTTGGATCGGTATTTGGTCGATTGGTTTTGGTTATTTGCATCCAGAGAAAGAAAAAAAAAAGCCCAGAACCCGCCTAGGCGCCCTAACCGATTTTTCCCTCCGCCCAGCAACTAGTCTAGACGTCTCTCTACCTAATAGCACCTAGGCAGCCGCCCATGCCGCTTTTTATAACACTGTTCCTTCTGCGATCTCTTCCCAACAGCAAGCAGGAACAACAATGTCATTGTCGCTGCTGCCTCACCTCGCACTTCCCCGACCCTCGACTATCCCCTCCCATTCTTCATTTGTTTTTTCTTTTTCTCTTCTTTCTTCCATCTACTTGCTTCCCAACAATCTGGACCAACCTCCTCTTTTCCTCTCAACAACAACCTACAAGAGTATAAGCAGTGGCGTCACTGTCGCCTGCCACCTTGCCCCGCCATCATCATCACTCTGACTGTTTTTTCTTTTTCTTTTCTCTTTTCTCTTTTCTCCTTCACTCTCGCCTCAACCTCTATGAGGATGAAGTGAAAACAAAGGATAAAAGAGAAAAAAATTTAATGGTGGTGTGGCGGCAGTGATGGCAGTAGTTGTTAAAGTTGTTGTTATTGTAGCCTGTTGTTGATGAGAAAAAAGAAAAGGGAGAAAGGAAGAGAAAAATAAAGGAATAAATAGGGGCAGGCAAATGACGACGACTGTACGACGGTGTGGGAAAGAAACGAAGACAGAGGGGCAACAACAACATCAACGACGGTGGGAGAGAAGCGACTGTTGTTGTTCTTCTGGGGAGAAACCGTTGAGAGTGGAGAGGAGAAAAGAGAAAAATAAATTGAGAATTGAGAGATTTGGTTTATAGTGGTGATGTCAAAGAACATGTGGTGGTATTAGACAAAAAAGTGGGTGGTGATGGTGTCAAAAAGTCGGAGCCTTCAATAAAGGGGTAGAGTCCCCTCAACCCTCTTGCATTGAAAAAAAAACAAAGAAATGGTGAGCAAAGAGTAATTAAAAATATGAACGAGAAATTACATACATATAGCATCTAAACATCTGTTAACATAGACAGTGGACCAGTTTTACCCCAAAAACACTCAAAACATGAAATTCCAAATTTTGAACCAATAACTTACCTACAACTACAAGAATGATTTAGATAAACAGTGTCTCTGTAGTTGATGATGCTTTGGGGAATGCTAATAGCTTCTCCCTGAATTCAGCCAGTCTACTTTCTCTCTCAGAGGGTTCAATGTTATATGTGAAAATAAGGACCAAAGCAAGCAGCCTCTAGCAGCATTTTCAGAAATATGCATTTGCTAGTTTTTAAATTCTTTATCATCTCTCTTTCATTTATTTGATTTAATTAAGATTGGTTTATGTTAATTATATGAACTCGATTCAATTCAAAGATACAGATTAAAATAGTGCAATAACTGAATATCAGGTGGAGGTTACCATTTTCAGTTTTTAAGCCACCCGTTGCCCCCATCTTTCTCCCTAATTTCTAGCACTAATACAGCTATGTATGGTTCAACCATCCAAACTTGTAACAACAAGATACCTAAAAATTCAAAATGGTTCCACTTTTTGTTCTTCAATTTTATCTCTCTCGATGATATATATAAAGTTGCATTGATCCTTCACTTTCAAAGTGTGCAATAAATTTCTGCCTTTTTTCCTTCAAAAAAAAATACAACTGTATGGTCTACTAGCATCTAGGTGGCCAGGGTTCACTTGTGGCAGATAATTTGGCTCCGGAGTCATCAACTAACCCAATTTGAAAAGACAGAAAAAATTAGGGATAATGGAAGTCAAACCAATTTTGTTTTATTTGGTTTTGTTCATCGCTTTAGCTTCTGTCATCCCAAGGTCATGTGCTGAAGACGAATCGAAGTCACACATTGCTCAGTATGATGATTATTGGAAAAAGAAAGAAAGTGAAGCCAAGAAAAATGCGGTTGAAGCCTACCATCCTGACCCTGACGATGTCCATGCAGATCTTACTCAAAATGTCGATCAAGCAGTCGAACCTTCCATCATAAAGCACTTTCCAGAAAAGAGTCTTTAAAACTGTACTTAATTAAATACATATAGCTTTCATCTATCCAAGATTCTTTCATCTCCCATGTATTCCCAATATATCACGTACAATGAATTTCATGGAAAAGATTTTCCAATAGGAAATGTTTATTTTCACGAAATCCAATTCTATGAAATTACAATAGGAAGGGTAGCAAGTAGGTACAAAGAGATAATATATATATTAAAGAGGAAGGGAGAATGAGGTCGTAAATGACATTCTATTTGTAGGTCAAGCCTGCGGCTCAGTCAATATTGCCAATGGGAGGCTATAATATGATAGCCAATATGACTGTGTTCGGGATGCATGACTATTTGATGCTTATGCCATAAAGTTAAGGAAACTGCTGGCTAGTTGCCTTGATTTGTTCTTGTTTTGCTCCTCTTTTAAAAGGCTGTAAATTATTTCTTTCTATCTGATAAATGGGGGTTCATGTCGCAGCCAATCGTCCAAAATAAAAAAAATAAAAAAATAAAGTTAAAGAAGCAACAAGCAATAATCCTGATAATAAAGTTGAGCTTTCACATTACATATTGAACTTAGGCAGTTTATCGTCCATTTGCCATACTCTTTCTTTTTATCTTCCTTACACTTCTTTTCCAATGTGACTCGGGACCATACTCCAGAATTGTTATGTCAATACATGCATTTTCCAAATCTTAACAAGTCCCTGTGAGTTTTAACTTAGGGTTTATCCCTATTTGTTTGTGTGTTTGTGTGAGGAAGAAGAAAGGGAGGAGAGGAGAGAGAGTTTTTGGTTTGTTTTTGTTTTTGTTTTTGTTTTTGTTTTATTTTGTGTTATACGCAACCAGCGTATTTGTGTAGTGTCATTGAGACACCTTATATTTGTAACGTCTTTGACGTTTTGTAACTCTCTCCATTTGTAATCTTTCGATCTCACCAGTAAAGTTGTTATTTGTCATGGACGTAGACGAGTTTGCCGAACCACGTAAATTGATTGTCTCCGATATTTGTTAGTATTTTGTTTGTAACTTTGCATTTCGACATTTGTAACGCTTTCGCGCGTAACAAATTGGTATCAGAGCCGGAGGTAATTTTGATGGGCTCGGTTTGATGTTGTATGAAATGGTGAAGTTTTGAAGGTCGTTCGTGGTGCACTTGTAATTTTGAATGACCGTTTGGAAGGGTAACTTGTATTTCTTTCAAATGAGTACGATTACGCTGGTGAAACAACTTGTATTGATGATGTTGTGGATGTTGCTTCTGGTGGAGTTACATCACTCCAGTGATGCTTGTTTTGATGCGTTGAGGGTTGTTAAAGCAACTTGTTGTTGTTGGCCATGTGGATGCTGTTTTTGGTAGAGTTACATCGCTTCAAAGATGATCGTTCTGATGTCTCGAGTGTTTGGTATGAAGATTTGCATTATGTATGTTCGTACACACTATGTTCTGGACGTCTTAATTTAGAACTCCATCATGGCCAAAGTGGAGATTGTTAGAACGCATTTGGAGGGGTGCCGCCCTCACTTTGATAATATGTTTGACACCTTTGGGTGTGGCGTTCGTGAAACTGTTTGGAGGGGTGATGTCCCTCACTATGAGTGATATGTTTGTGTATGTATGGAGAAGTGATGTCCCTCAATATGATTGATATGTACGTGTATGGCGCTATGAGCGCGTGTGGAAGGGTAATAGCCTCAATCACTATTGGGTTGATTATGTTCGTTGGAAATCAGTTGCTTGTTTTTTGTTCGTGTTCGTGGTTGTTGTTGTCGGCTCATGTTTGTGAAATTTTCACCTAAGTAGAGAATTGTTGAAATTCGGAGAAGAAAGTTGAAGAATATACCTAAAATTGGAATGTCGGCGACCGAATTTGTTGACCACTTGGTGTTGATTGACTAGAAATCAGCTAGAATAAGCTGGATTGTTGAAGAACAAGCTGGAATTTGATTGGATTCTGAAGTTGTTTGGTTGGAACAGCTAGAAGAAAGAAGAAGAAGAAGGTGGTGGAAGGATCTCCACCGCCTATGAATCCTATATAAGAAGGAGGAGCTTCCCTTCTTCAATTATCCTCCAAAAAAAGATGTGAGATCTGTGAGTTTTGAGTTAGGGTTTATCCCTATTTGTTTGTGTGTTTGTGAGAGGAAGAAGAATGGGAGGAGAGGAGAGAGAGTCTTTGGTTTGTTTTTCACTACACCAAAAACCCCCTTTAGCAACGGTTCTGTACCGTGGGCGTAACCCATTGCCACGGCTAAGAGCCGTTGGCTACAGAGGCGTCGCGAAATTTGTTGCAACGGCTATAAACCGTTGCTAAAATGTTTAGCAACGGTTTTATGTTGGAGTAGGGGTGGTGATTTTCAGCATTTAGCCACGGTTTTAAACCGTTGCAAGGAGAATAGCAACGGTTTTTAGCCGTGGCAAAAATAGCCACGATTTTAAGCCGTGACAAGGTGTAGATATTAGCAACGGTTTTAAACCGTGGCTAACAAGGTAGCAACGATTTTTAGCCGTGGCTAACCCTGGCCACGGTTTTAAGCCGTGACAAGATGTAGCTATTAGCAACGGTTTTAAACCGTGGCAAACGTGATAGCAACGGCTCAAAGTCGTTGCAATAGTTAGCCACGGTTTAAAACCGTGGCAAATTTTTTTTTTTTTTTTTTTTTTTGCTATCAAATGACTTTGAGTCATTGAGTCAAAATCTATCAAATAATGGAGGCAAAGTAATGTAATTAATAGAGGCAAAGTAATGTAATTAATAAGAAAATGTATTACATTGAGTCAAAATCTATCAAATAATATCTCAAATACAAATTTCTAGGAGGCATATCTAGGAGCATATCTAAGCTTGTTTCATCCAAATTTCTTCTACTGTTTGAATCTTGACTTTTCCTTGTTAAACTTTGTTGATTGTTCATGTGAGTACCACTATAGTTCTTCATATGGTCAATGAGAGTCTTTAAGCATATCTAGGAGGCATTTCATATTTAAATCCTCCTTAGCGTCCCTATCATCAGCAACCTCATCCAATTTTTCGAGAAAACATTTCCTATCTTGGATATCAAGTGGATGATCCTTCTCACCCTGCACCAGTTTAAAGAAAAATTCATAAGATCTTCTGAATATGAGAAAGTGTTCTCGTTTAGGTAAACTCAATGCAGTCATCAAATTTGCGAAAATCTTACATCCTGAAAGTTTGGCCAGATTTTCCCAGGTTCCACCAAATCCATATTTTTGCTGTTGGCTAATGTCATGTACCTGTTCATAGCCAATAGTCAATGACGAGGTCAATCATAAACGCTACTTCGGGTTGATAAAAGCATTTATGAAAGAAATATATTTGTAGTAGAGTTGTCAATTATGGAATGAAATGAAGTTCAACCTTGAACCTAGTACTCTAGAAAACAACTGCAGTTCATTTATTGTTTCTATTTGTATAAACTTTGGCAGCAACTGTGGAGAAATGATTGGTTTCAGATATCGATGATTTTCTTGGTTTTTAGTTTTGGAAGAGAAGTTTGAATTTCAGTATGTTCTCCATTATAAAATGAACAAGAAAAGAGAATTTACATTGAATACCGTGATGAACAAGAAAAGAGAATTTCAGTATGTTCTCCAGTATGTCCTGAAATGAAGCAATTAAACAATGTAAGACAGCCAAAAATATGAAGAAACAAATTTATAAAGCAATTTCCATACACAAGCTCACATGCATTTTATTCCAGATTTGGGATGTTTGATGACTGCAACAGTCTGGTTAATTCAGTAATTGTACATATCCTTCCTGCCATTGTACATATCCTTCCTGCCATGCAAATGGTTAATTCAGTAAACATGCAAGATGGTATCTATCATTCGACGTAGACATGGGGAACCATCAAGTGGTGACATGACTCACACACAGTGGGACTATTCTGCCAAAAATCTTGAATTGAGATAATTACTATTTTACGAATTAAATTATGAACTTACATAAGGTTCGATATGTATATGTGGATTCTGGAGAAGGCTCCGGACAACGCGCATCAAAGCAAACAAGAGACGAAAATCATTCAAACTCCGAGTAACCTAGGGTTATCAGAAAAAACACAAATTTGGAATGAGCTAACCTAGGATTTTGTATTGTGGAAAATTTAATTAAAAATATCATCTTTACCACCAAAAAAGAAGAGTTGAATTTTAGGGATAAAAATGAACTATACCTCATCAGAAATGAAGTATGTGAAGTAAGGAACTAAGGGATGAAGTCCTGAATCTGTAGCCAAACTTGCTAATGCTTGTTTGAATAGAACCGTGTCAGATTTAGTGACAGTCAGCTCTGTGATTTTATCAAAGTATAACTGCAGATACAATCAATAAGCATTTCATTCAAGTTGATTGATGGAAGTTAATAAGAAAATTGCAATACATATATAACACTGTATACCTGAAGTTCCCTAGATAATACGTGCTTAACAGGTAATTTAATTTCAACAGGTAGCGCATCCTCTTTGTGTTCTGACTTTCTGTTCTCAGTTGGAGATACCAGCGCTACAAATGAAGCATGGCAGTTAATTTCCCCTCTTTATAAAAAGAAATCAAACTTCTAAATATATTTTTGGAAAGGAGTGACATCCACATGATCGGAGCAATATAGAGAAAGGAAACAAGATGCTATTACTTGCTTCTTCGTTCTCAGGCTACTTCTCATAAAACAAAAGGGAACAAAACAACTCTAATGCAATTCTTTGATTCTAACTTTTTTTGTTCATTCATTTAGCAGTTGCAACTAAAACAAGGAATCAAAAGATAGAACACCACTAGAATACTTTCAGACCAAGTGGCTCCAATATGGCATGACTGAGATGAGTATTGACAGTTTGACACTAATTTCACACTCACCTAATAAGATTTATATATTCAAGCAATGCCTTAACCAATTTTCTCTGTAATGTTTAGTTTCTAACTATGATGGGGTTCTTGGATTAATTTGAAATACATGCATGTGATGTTGAAAATGTCAATGTTAAAAAAATGACAATGTAAAAGGTTGTCTCAAACTCTTTATACGAGTAATTTCTGCATAAGGTGAAACTGGAGCTAAGAGACAGACCTTCAACTGGAGCATTTTCTGGAATGGCTGGTTGTACACCTTCAATAGCAAGCCAATGAGCTACAACTGATGTATCTAGAGGGGCTTTCGGCAGGGGAGCTTCGATCACCTACACAATCGAATACTGTGTGGGATAGAATGAATCTGAAAATAGTTACAAATAATAATCTGGAGTTAACAAGACGATTGATTCTTACATCTTTAAATTCGACATCCTTGTTGTCAATGTAGAATAAATCCTTGTGACCTATAGCTCTTTTGAAGCGCAAAGGATCTCCAGTAGCAAAGCCATAAATTGGCTGAAGTAACAAGAGTTGACATACATAAGCAAATGGAAATCCTGTAATAAAATTTATATAAATTTACTTTGAGAAAAGAAAACGAATACTTCCCAAATAAAAAACACCATACACATGCAGAACCATTGAAATGAAGTACATTGGAACCCTTAAACATCAACAAATACCTTTCCCCAAGGCAGAAATGCAAATAAACAAAAACCATTAGAACTTCAGTGGGAAAGGCAAAATTAAACATTTGCAGTTTCTGGATGCGAACGTGTACGTTCTCCAGATAACAAACAAACAAAAACAGACCTAAGAATAGCAAACAGGCAGGTAAAAACACTCAATTCTTTAAGTATTTTATCATTTTAGCAGTTATATACCTCCACATTGCGTAATTTAAGTGCACTATCCACATCATCTGTTGTCAAAATAGTTCGCTTTGAGTGTCGCATGCACTTGATTGCCTCCTGTGATTGTGGAATGATAGACGATGTCAGTTCCTTTGAAATGACTAATTTGTTGAAGTAAATAATTATAAAGGGGACTTTTAACAAAGTTTTGTAAAAATTCTGCGACATAAGATGGTTTAAGGAGTTTGGTAAGGCTGCCTTTCAAAGTATTATCTTTTTAACTGAATAATTTAAAGGAGCTTGGCCCCAAGAAAAAGTGTTTGGTAAGGCTGCCTTTCAAAGTATTATCTTTTTAGCTGCATTTCTTTTTATAAATTAAATTTCAGCTTCAGATGGTCAGCCACTACGATTTAATCTATTATCTTCTGCGAAGTAGTTAAGGTATTGAAAGCTAATACCTTAAAAGTGTTTCCTGCGTATCATGATGTGGAAAACCAACACGTTTAGTGAAAAATCATAGATGATAGATTAATGTTGGGAAAAACAACACAGTGAGATCTTCAATCCATCATTTTCTTTATAACCACAAGACAACAAAACTATCATCTCATGGTATAGACAAATATAAGACCTCAAAAATTTAATGGCAATGAGCTATTCCTATGAAAAACATGAAAACTCTAATTTATCAAAAACTGATTTACAAGAAAAAAATAAAATACAAGTCATGTATATTATTTTTATATAGAAAATACGAACATTATCAACAGTGTTTTGGTAATTCTGACACAACAATTGAAAAATTTTGTTCGAAGACATGAACATGAACATGAACAATTCTAACCTCTCATCAGAAGTCTTTTAAGCTCAGCTGTTAAAGAAACCATTTTTTTTCGTACACACATCTCTCGTTCAGCCAACACTATGAAGGCCATCAGATTCCACGTGCCATTTTTCGGTCGCTGCATATACATTTGATTGATAGCAACATCTTGATATCCGAACAGTCACATGCAATGCATTGCAGCATCAACGCCGCGCAGCAACAGCAGCATCAGCAACAGCAGCATCAGCATCAGCATCAGCAACATCAACAGCAACAGAGCGCAGCAACAGCAAGTACGCCAGTCCGCCCCCGCATGAAACAGCAGCAGAAAAAAAAGATGCACTCTGTTTTGCGACAGAGTGCTCTGCCTACACAGCAGCAGCAGCAGCAGCATCCCCTGCATGATTGTAAATTTTTTTTAGAAGCAAAACTTTTGTCTTTTCTGGCATCCGAAACTACATTAGTAAAGGATATCGCTATCTACTACATTGATTGTTTTGTTTTATCCAACATTCGAACCTACCTTAGTTAAGAATATCACTACTCTATACAATTTAGGGTTATCTTACATCAATTTATTTGTTTTTGTCTATCGATGTGAACTACCTTAGTCAAGGATATCGCTAGTTCATACAAGAGTTAGGTTAACTTATACCAATTTATTTGTTTTTGTTTCTCTGACGTTAAAAATTACCTTAGTCAATGCTAAGGCTATTCCATATGTGCAAAAGTCCAAAGGCCAGGTATCTTGTTCTTTATTGTTTTTTTTTCCTTAAAAAGCAATACTAACGACCAAAGGGGTAGAAGTGTCAAAAAACAATATCCACAAAAAAAGGTAGAAGTGTCGAAAACAATGAAGTTGTGAGAATATGATTGTAATCATAATCAGAACCTGGAAAAAGAATAGCCTAGAAATATGAACAAAAAGGATAAAAAATTTCAATGTCCAAAGCCAATTGACAAAAAAAAATTGATACTTTGTGTAATGCTGGACAAGTATATCAATAAAACTGATAATCAAAGTCAATCACAATTTCTCGGGGAGCTCACTTCTAATAAAATTGGTAGCTAAGCCTTTTTTTCTTGGCAATTCTAAGATGGTCATAAGCTTAGTAAGTGAGGACACAAATCGCAAGTTTCTAGAATTAATATTTTTATTCCCATCTTCAAAATCCACTAATGTTTCTTCTACAACTAATATGAGGCAGTCTGCTATTATTAACTAAGAAATAATTGAATGATAAATATGAGCAGTTTGCTAATATTAACTAAGAAAGAATTGAATGATAAATATGAGGCAGGTGCTATTTCCAAGAGTTTAACTATTATAAGTCACTGAGAATGAGGTAAGAAATCTTAGTCTGGGAGGATTCAACCAACCCACTTAGGCAGCTAACAGATTCGACGATTGAACCATCTAATTCAGTCCAAATTTCTGTCACAACTCAGCCCCCAGCTTGCTGTCACAAAACAGAGTCAGCCCCAAAACAGACCGATTGAATTCCCTGTTGCTGCACTTGCTGTCTCAGCTTGATGTTGCAACTGGGCATCTTGCATTGGTGGCAAAGATTGCATGAAATGCTGCGGCTGTTGATGTCAAAGTTAGTAAAGAGCTATACGATGTATTTTGCAGAATCTCTACTAGCAGTCCAAGTAAAAACCTTTAAAACTGAAAAAAAAAATTCCTGGAATAAATTTTTTTTAACATGAAAGCAAGGAAAGAAGCAGAGTTCAAACTACGTAAGTCGTGGCAAATTTTGAAAGAGTAGAGACACATGAAGATGAAGAGCACTTTATTAGAAATGGGCCATAACCACCATACTGATAGCATCCTATTATTATTGTGGAACCAGCCTCTAAAATTTCCACAAATCAATCAAAAATGCTCTCACAGTCTCTCAATACTATTTGTTGATATGGCTTTTTGGCACGTAGAAAATTGTCTATATTCCTCATGTTATGCAATCATATTTCTTTTGTTATTAAGTTTTGGTTGAATTTTATTATAGTACAATGCAACTGTAAGTCCAAAATATATTGCTTTTGCTTTTTCAAACACATTCATCAAAGAACCACCCAGAATTATGGATCAATGTATAGAACTAAATAATTTAATTTATTTATTTAGCAGGAGGAACATAGATAAAATACAGAGTAAATTTTTTTACTACTACTGCTCTATATCTTACACTTTGGCATGCAGGTACTGATCCAAAGTGATAGGTTTAGGACCACCAAACACGTTGATCAAGAAAAACTTTTCAATGCCGAGTTTGAAAAACTGGAAATTGTGACTCTTGGGCCAATCTGCCAAACATTCAAAGCAAAACATATAAAGTGATCAATAATGAGCAACCAAGAGCAACAAAAAGATGAAAACAAATTTTAATTGAAACCATGCATGAGATGTCATCAAGATATACCCTTCATCTCAGAGTGTTTTGAGAACAAGGCAGTTTCCGCAAATTTAGCTTCCTTCGAATTTCCATCAACCACTGTCAACTGAAATACCAAAGATGCAAACAATCAGCACAGAAACTCACACTAAGCAGTTCAGAATGAACAGATCTTTATATAGTACCAACTTATAAATTCCATTCTATTAAACCACGTTCAGTAGTTTCAAAAGATAATAGGTATATGCAACAATTTCCATTACCTGCAATGCCTAACATTCTTCATCTTGTATAACAGATAAAAAATGGTTCTCTCTCGACTTCTACCTTCTGAAGATGACAACCTTATTTTCACTATTTGATATTTATTGTACACTAATCATCTAAGATTTATCTGAACAAGCATATGGATTTTTATTTTCTATTCAGGTATAGCAATTCATTAAAACTGAAAAATGCGGGGTATGTGCATCAAAGAAAAATTGTTTTGGAAAAACTGATTATCAAATAGCAGGAACTCAGGTAAGCAATGATGAAAGTTGATAGTACCATCTCAAAATGAGGTCACCCTCAGCTGAAGTGGTAAAGTCATAGCGTGGTTGAACCAACTTCTTACAGGGTCTAAATATTGCTAGAAAACATCGATTCTTTAATCTTCGAGGCCATATTTTTCATTTATTTAAAGTCACAGTATATAAACTTTCTAGTGTACAACTACTGATTGTTGCTTCTAATATGATCCCTCAGTGTTTAATCATAGTTCTATGCAATAATAATAACATTCTATCCCAATACTTTGTGATTTATGGTCAGGCGAATCTCGAATTTAGGCTTATAGGATAACGAACAGGCTAGTGCGATAACTTGAGACAAGCACAGAAACTCGGTCTGTTGTGAAGGTAAGAACTATACCTAATATAGAATTACATTCTTAATTAATGATATGCATACAGGTATGAAAGTTATAAACATAAGCATTTATCATTGTTTGAAATAGCCAATGTCAAAGCTTTAGACTAAGATATATTCATTGGACTAATGAAAAAAGTGCTAGAAATGAAGGTCAAGTCATCCATAGTACATCATGTATTAATGAAAATATCGACACAAAAAAGATGAGTGTTCAAAATGTTTAATTATTCACCTTTCCATTAAGTGTAAGCTTTGCACAAGTTGGGTTCTCAGGATCTGTCTTGCCACAAGTTCCAAGAGGGAACTCACTGAGTGTAAATGAAGCCCTTGAATCATTCAATGCATTACTTGCAGTAGGGTCAAGAGTGGTCAAGTAGAAGTATGGGATGCCCCAGCCTTTACCAGGTTTCCCATCACTAAATGAAACTACATTTCTGAATACATCGGAGAATAATAATGTCAATCAAAAATTAGTTTGGTGTAAAAAAATAACTTAGCCAAACTGTATGAAAATGTAAATAATTTACCCAAAGGGAGCTCCTCCCAAGTCACTTAACCACAAATACAAAGTATCAATGTTAACATCATGGTCCAAATTCATATGAGGACTTAACCACAAATACAAATTTTGCTTCCCAGAACAAGGATAGTGGCTAATGCCACATTAATTTATCAAAAGAAACATATACGAGTCATTCTTTTCATATTACATAGAGATCAAAAAATGCAGAAAGTATAGAATGTGTTCAAAGATCTCGTAAATGAGCTTTTCAATGCTTTCATGCTTTGTATCGTATTTGTAATCTTAAAAATATTTGTTTGTTTGTTTGTTTGTTTGTTTGTTTGTTTGTTTGTTTGTTTGTTTGTTTGTTTGTTTGTTTGTTCAGTTTTCAGTTAAAATCTATACCTCAACAATTCTTTTATTCAGCCAGTCACAGACATGATGACATGTATTTAGACAGAATTGTAAAATGGGTGTTTTCATCATCATTGAGACAAACACAATCCAAGTGTTAGTCATAAAAATTGACAAGACTTCTTTTATCTCCACCAAATCAATTAACCCATTTTACAAAGAGAACCAAAGGTGCCTCCAACAAACCACATTTAACAATTATTAACCAAATCCAGCTACAACCAATTATATAAACCTAAGAATAACCATAACCAGTTTCATATAACCAAAGATAAAACACCGCTACAATCCACGAACACTTAAATTAGACTCATAAAAATTCTAATTGGAAAAAATGGAAATAGAGAGAGAGAGATATAGAGATTCACCTTAAGACCCCCCATGTGTTCTCAGAGACCAACCATCTAGCAAACACAGTAGCATCATTAGGATTTGGTTTTGTTTTCAATACAATTTTTCTCCCCTGTACTGCAATTGAAGCTTCAAGGACAACAAAAACGAAGAAAAAACATAGAGCATAGACTATTTTGGACACCATTTTACTTTACTGGATGATATGACATGATGGAGCAAAGGGTTTTGGTTGTTTGGGTTGCTCGAATTCTCCCTCTCTCTTTCCTTCTCCTTCTCTTTCTCCTTCTCTCTTTCCCTCTCCTTGAAATTTTAGGGTTAGATGCAAAGGGTTGAAAAGGGGGAGATGGAGCGGGAACGCGCGGGAAGCAAAATTTTTTAGCAAAATTTCACCCGCCAGAAATCGACCTAATTCTCCACACCTTCACGTGCAACGCACGTGCACGTTTGCAACGGTTTTAAGCCGTGGGTCACTATAGCCACGGTTTTTAGCCGTGGCAAACACACCAACGGTTTAGAACCGTGGCCAAGCCTTTTTTTAGCCACGGTTTTAAGCCGTTGGGCACTATAGCCACGGTTTTTAGCCGTGGCAAACACACCAACGGCTTAGAACCGTGGCCACCCCTGTGTAGCTAATCGGGTCTTTTGGTGTAGTGAACCTAGCTACATCAAGACTATAAAACACAGTTTTGAAACGTTAAAATAGGATATAATCAAAAGGAATCAATAGTTATTTATGCATAAGTTGTACTTACTTACATGGGCAGCATATATTATAGCAGGGGATTATTGGTTTGGCATTCACAATTGAAAACAATACAAGAATTCTGGAAGCAACAAAATACCATCAAAATACAGTTGGAAAGCTTGTATTGAGCAATGAGATTAACAAGAATACTAATTATCATCAAAGGAAATAATTCTAGAGTTTAACAATAATACTAATTAACGAACAAAATGCTCATTGTAAAAAAAAAATCATCGAACCCTAATTTCATCCTAAATAAAACACAACCCTGATGAACCCTAATTTCATCATAAATAAAAGAGAGAGAGAGAGAGAGTACCTATATATATAATGCAGTGGTTGATCGATTTTGAAGTCAAGGGAGGAGCAGGGAAGTCGAGGGAGCAGGGAAGGAGGGGAGGAGGGAAGTCGAGGGAGGGAGGAGGGAAGGAGAAGGAGCAGGGGGGAAGTCGAGTCGAGGGAGGGAGCAGGTCGATGGAAGTCGATCGAATGGAGGGAGAAGCAGGTCGAGGGAGGGAGAGTGAAGCAGGTCGAAGGAGGGAGAGTCGATCGAATGGAGGGAGAAGTAGGTCGAGGGAGGGAGAGTGAAGCAGGTCGAGGGAGGGAGAGTCGATCGATTTGGTGAAATTGCGAAAGGAGGGAAGGTCGAGCGCCAAAAGGAGGGAAGCCCGCCCAATTTTTTTTCAGCTTTTCATGTAGCCACGGTTTTGAGCCGTTGCTAGACCTAGCCACGGTTTAAAACCGTTGCTAAATTATTTTAGCCACGGTTTTGAGCCGTTGCTAGATTTAGCTACGGTTGAGAACCGTTGCTAGATTTAGCTACGGTTGAGAACCGTTGCTAATTTTTTTTGTTACCACGATTTTAAGCCGTTGCTAAATGTCGCCACGGTTTAAAACCGTTGCTAAAGTTTTTGTTGCAACGGTTTTGAACCGTTGCTACATTTAGCCACGGCGTATAACCGTTGCTAATATTTTTGTTGCACCGGTTTTAAGCCGTTGCAAAACATGCCCACGGTCTGGAGCCGTGGCTAATATTAGCCACGGTGTTTAGCCGTGACAACTTTACCAATGGTTGTAAACCGTGGCCAAGTTGTTTTGTACCCACGGTTTTAAGCCGTTGGTACATATAGCTACGGTTACTGGCCGTGGCAAATACAGCAACGGTTTAAAACCGTGGGCAGCTCGGCGTAGCTAAATAGCCCTTTTGGTGTAGTGGCATAGGATTCATGCAATCTAATGGTGTGTTTGGTTGCATGGAAACATATGTCATGAGATCCATGAGGGGACCCCTACATTTTCGGCTAAATTGATGTATCACTCCACATCTACTATTTGATTTGTGATCAATGGTGGAAATGAAAGTCTCATAAACATGAAATCACACTCTTTGATCTCCAAAGGCATGTGATTCTCATGTTTATGGACTTTCATTTCTACCATTGATTTTAAATTATATAGTAGATGTGGAGTGATACATCAATTTAACCTAAAATATAGGAGTCTCCTCATGAATTTCCATTACATAGAATTTCATGCAACCAAACACACCCTAAAATCACATTTGTTTCTACACATTAATAATTTTTCCAATCAAGTACCAAGGTCTAATTCACTAGTACGTTCCAAGAGAAATTTCTCATGAGCTAATCCATCTATTCAAATAAAGTCTTGGGAGACTGTGTCATGTAAATTTGGATAGGATTTACTACAACCTTGGTCAATCTACTTCTTCCAACCCGAACAATAAAACTAGCCTTCCATAATCCATTTTGAATTGTCTCTTATAACATGGAGTGAAAATCTTTGATTTTACTTTTAGAAGTGAGAAGAAAGACACCCAAATATATCATTAGGATTTGTGAACTAACAAACACCCGATTGTGTTTAGGTGGCATTGGAATTACAACATATAGGGGATTTGGTATAGTTGAAAACAGGAGCTTGACACAATATTATTTAGGAACATCTTTGATATTAGGGTTTTGGTTGCATGGAATCCTATGCCATGGGAATTTATTAGGGAACCCCTACATTTTAGGCTAATTGATATATCACTCCACATCCACCATTTGATTTTGTGATCAATGGTGGGAATGGAAGTCCCATTCCTCATGGATTCCCATGACATAGAATTTCATGCAACCAAACACACCCTTAATACATTTGTCCAGGCTAGATTTACCAAAGATAATAAGGCCATCTTCAAACATCAAGAGGGAATTAGGAGGAAAATAGTAGGGGTGGGCACGGGACGGGATGGGACGAGATATGCTCATCCCTATCCCATCCCATTCATGCGGGATCGAGCGGGACGGGATGGAAAAAAACCTCATCCCGACTCGTCCCATCCCAAACGGGTTCGGGACGGGACGGGATCAGCGTGCTAAGTGAAATTATTAGTGAAGTGAAATTAGTAAAATGAAAGTGAAATTATCCAGTGTGCAGTAAATAACAATTTAGACTAGCCGCTTAGTAATTCCATGAAACTGAATCTTTCCCACTGCACGCAATATCCATAAATCTAACACATTGTAGGACATTAAGAGAATAATCAATTTCTAAAATTTGCATAAAAATGAGCTTATGTGAGCATTCATAACAGCAGATTAATTTAACAAATTAATATTGTAATGTCAAACCTGCTTCAACGAAATGGGAATGTCAATTTGCCCGACAACTCCGGCGTCTTTACAATCTCCTTAGTAATTTCTCTCCAATTCCTGCAAACCCCAGCAACAGCAATTACATGTTTCCTAGGTAGCCAAGCACTCTCGGATGCCTCTATCCTCATCAACACTCCCTCAAAAGCTCCGGCGGCATATTCGCCCAACAACTCTGCTTCAAAGCATCAATACTCGGCACTATCAATGCATCATTCACCACCACTCTTTGCGACCTGGATCTCAACCCATACCCAAGCTTCACATCAAACCCCTTCCTTGAAATACTCCCAAACTCCCCCTTCATATCCTGCAAAATGCTCTTAAAAGACATCCTCACTCCCCCTTCTCCACTCAATTAACACAAACAATCTATCTACAAACCCCCAAAAATCTCATCTTTAACCCTGAACAAACCTTAAATTAAGTAAAATTGAAAACCCATAAAAAAAAACCTCAAATAATCATAAAAACACCAATCTCTGGTCCAAACAACAAACTTTCACCATGGATTTCTCCCCAAACATGAACTGATTCATCTCAGATCCAATCTGCTGGAAGGCCTGCTAGGCGAAGGCCCCCTGCTGGAAGGCCTGCTGCAGTTGGAAGCCTGGAAGCCTGAACATTTTATGCAAATGTTCATAAAATAAATAAATAAGTAAATAAAAATATTAATAATTAATATTAAAAAATTAGTTCGGGACGGGACGGGATTGGCGGAATTGAAAATCTTCATCCCATCCCATCCCATTCTAGATCGGGATGAAATTATTCAATCCCATTAAGACCCAAAAAAATCGGACAGGACAGGACGGATCGGGATCGCGGGATGGGATGCCCACCCCTAGAAAATAGTGCTTAGGTTTGAATCTAAAGATTAAATAAGCATACTCACATTTAAAATTGTTCTGGATAGAGCTTTAGAAAAAAAAATACAAAAAGGAAGGGAGTGAGGGTCTCTTGCCTAAGTCCTCTTTACAGTTTGAACCTAGTTTGGAGGTACCATTAAAGAAAAACCTGGTATTGAACATCGGATATTGCAAAATGATAAATTCCAATAAGAGGAGAAACTAGGGCTTGAAAGATATCGATTAAGAAACCCACTCCACTTTATCACAAGCCTTTGCATATCTGATTTTATAGCCAACCACCCTTGTTTGCTTTCACTTTTTAAAGTGTGAAAATTTCTAAGGCAATGCCTATATTATCTCCAATTAGTCTGCCTGGACGAAAGGCGCCCTCATTATGAGAGATAATATTTGCGACAAGCTGAGTCTAGGGTCCAAATAATTCAACTAATTTGTAAGGAAATTACAAAGGGTAATCGCTCTATAATTCAAAAGAGAAGTGGGGTTTTTTGACATGTGAAGGAACATATTTACTAGTATAATCTGCAGTCGCCTGGATTTTGAGGCACTCTTTGAACTAATCATATACATTATTGAGATAGGTAAACCAAGAGAACTTCCCTTCTTAGAACTGTCTATGAGAACTTTTTTCATCTCGTACATCTCAAGCAAAAACACCCCAATACTGGTTGTTGATAAGCACCCAAGACATCGATTTTACACTCCCAAATATACAATTGTTAATTCCAATTATCAAATAGAAATATTTTATTACGTGTATTTTGTACATTTTGTAGGAATTCAAGTACAAATCTCAAATTATGCATAAAGTGACACAATAAGGCTAAATTCATCAACTAGAAGGCCCAATGGGAATTCGAATGCATTCATCAGGTCTAAAGAATTTCAATCTCAAGACCCATGAAGTCAAGCCCACAAAGCAACAATAACTACGAATCTCGAGAAATCAGTATGAAGATTTGGACATCTACATGATCAACTTTATCATAAAAAAAATATCTACAAGACATGTTTCCTTATTGAACTCCAACACCAATCCTTGTTTCATTCAACTATGTTTCATTGTTTAACTCAAACCATGTTTTTCTTGTTCGCTCAAACCCTTTTTACCTATAAAAACCCCATACATGGAGTTCATAAGGATAATTTTTCTTTGATAGTTTTTTTTACAGAGTTTTTAGTTATAGTTCTTGGCTTTATATTTTTACTTGGAAGAAAAGTGCATGTACTACAGTTTAATTCCATTGAAGAAGTAAGTTTATTTTTGTTTTCTTTGTTTTTTAGTTTAATATTATTTTCACCATACATTATTTTGCTATTGTCTTTATTCTTTAAGTTGAAAATCAATATTGTCTTCTAATCCACGTGAAGTAGTCGATAACCCCTACTTCTACTATACATTGATGAATTGTATTGCAGGTTGAAAGAAGAAAAGAAATCAATAGAAACAACTTATTTTCTTTGATTGATGACAAAAATCATGCAACGACATTAATGTTGGTTTTTGCATCAATCAAATGTCGTCATTGCGGGCAGCGGTAGCACAGGTACATTCTTAATTAGACAACATGATCTCCTGTACTTGTGCAATAATCCGGCTTCTTCTTACAAGTGTAACTCCGACCTTCTGATTTTGAACTTTGTACTGCTGGATACAAGCTTTTAGGATCATCTGTTAGCACCCTATTTAATCAGGCAATAATAGATAACAGTGTAATGCCGCTGGTTTCAATCAATCTTATCCCTCACAGATTAACAAGATAAAATCTCATTAAACGTTGTTTGCTTAGATTTGGCATTTGTGTGGTTTAGAAGTGATCATGCTTGTGTGTATCTTCTTAGCAATCGTCTAGGGATACTTAATCTTGTGATTTGTCACTGTCATCTTTCCAATCCATTTTTTCCCTTTTATGAAAGTTTGGGAACGACTCAACAAGCGTTTGGTTCGTACCCAAAATTTTTCTAGCCACCCTAATCCACTTTTTGCTTCTTCACCACACTCATCTCCACCTACCTCCCTTCACTCTCCAATCAACACTAAAATTGAAGAACGTCCAATTTGGGAATACAATGTTCCTTTGCTGCTAATGTGCACGGATGCATTGAGCTGCCCTCTATAACTACAGCTCAATTTGAGATTAGACCGGCTATTATTAATAAGTTGCCGAAGTTTCATGGGCATGATCAAGAACGCCCATATGTCCATCTTGGAAAGTTTCTTGAAGTTTGTAGTACTTTTAAGAACCAAAACATAGATGAAGAAAATGTCAGACTTCGCTTGTTTCCTTTCTCTTTAATGATTGGGCTACCTCATGGCTAAATTCAACCCTGCCAATTCCATTAAAGCATGGAAGGATTTAGTTAGAAATTTTTTAGCGAAGTACTTCCCCATGAGAAAAACCCTGGAAATTAGAAGAGAAATTGAGGAGTTACTCAAACACATGATGAACTTTTTATGAAGCATGGGATCGCTTTCAAGATTTACTCATCAAGTGCCCCCATCATGGCTTTGAAAAATGAGTGCTAGTGTAGAGTTTCTATAATGGATTGATTTTCAAATCTAGAAATATGATCGAATCATGCATCAAGGGAAATTTATACCTTTTCTAAGTGAACTTGCTGATGATTCTCGACAATGGACTGCCCATAGAGACTTGAAACCTAGTTCTTCTAGAAAATCACGTCTATTTGTACCAAAGGAAGATCCCGAACCAGACATCAAAACATTCCTAAAGGACTTTGCTAAGGAAATGAAATCTATTGTGACAAAGTCTACCTCTGAAGCAGAGAACAAACTTATAAGCCTTGTATTTTGCCTCAAAGAGATCATATAGATTCTGATTGCCCTTTAACTTCAGGTGGCAATGAACCTCCAGAGGAGGTGTGTGTATCTAACAGTGAACGTAAATAAAAAACATTCGGTCAAACATACACATCTGCAAATCGACATCACCCTAACCTTTCCTATGGTGGTGACTTTTATGAACAACCACCCAGAAGTTCAGGGAATCCTCCTGGGTTTCAACACCCTATACAGCCTAGTAGACAAGCCCACAACTCACGCACTTATCTCAGACAGGTTCAATATGGACCTCAATCTAACCATTGCAACAGAATCAATATCCACCACATGGAGGACCTCTTTCATTCCGGGAAAATCAGCCTGTGAACCTTTCTATGGTACCTGTCCCTCATAATTCTTATGGTCAACCTCAACTTAGCAACTTCTGGAATTGGTACCTCAAAATCATATGTTGCTCATTTACCACTTTCAAAACCATCATTGGAGAATATGATGCACCAATTAATGACAACTAATGCTGCTAATTCCCAAGCCATCCACCAGCTTCAACAACAGTTGCAACAGTTGAGCGTGGGAAGTGAAAAAGGAACATTCCCCAGTCAGCCCATCCCTAATCCAAAAGGTGCTCTCCAAGCCCATGTTAATGAAATTGGTAGTAATGTTGATTCACAGGGAGAAGTTAAAGTTGTCACTACCCTTCGTTCTGGCCAAACAATTGATAATGACATAGAACACCCAAGAAAACTAATGTGATTTCCAAAGAGAACATTCCTAAACCAATTGAGAACGCTAAAGATTCTTCTCAAACTAGTTTAAACTCACCCTCTCAGCTTCCCGTAAGCCAAGAAAGTATATACCTAAGGCACCTTTTCCCAAAGCCCTTTTAGGTAACAAAAAAGGTAAGAAATTTCAAGAAATACTAGAAATTTTTAAAGGAGATCACATCAGCATCCCTCTTTTGTCTGCTATCCAGCAAGTACCATTCTATGCAAAAAATTTCAAGGACTTGTGTACTAAAAAGAGAAAAACGGAAGAACCTGAAACTGCATGCCTTGCAAGCGATGCCACATCGCTTATTCAACAAACTAGAGTAATTAAGTACAGGATCCAGGAACCCCTACTATACCATGCTTCATTGGAAAAGACTTTGAAAGTCGTGCCTTGATCGACTTAGGAGCGAGCGTGAATCTCTTACCTTATCATATATATTTAGAACTTGGGTTAAAGGAGATGCAACCAACAAAGGTAGTTCTTAAGCTAGCAGATGAGTCAAAACAATACCCTAGAGGAATAGTTTTGGACTTGATTGTTCAAGTTCGAGATTTCTATTATCCAGTTGATTTCATCATCTTAGCACTACGAGCCCAAATAATAAAATTCTTGTTATCTTAGGGCGACCATTCTTGGCAACTGCGAAGCTAACATCAATGAAGAAGTGAGAGCATGTCTATTTCCTTTGGGAACCTTAAAGCTGAATTGAATATTTTTAAGGCTTGCAAAGGAGAGATGATCTCGATATGATTGAGGAAGAAGAAGAAGAATTGTGTATTATTCGATCTTTTGAGTCTATGGCTCAATCGTCACCAAATGACGTATTGCTTCGTTGTCTCTCACATTTTGGTATGAACCTAGATATGGAATAGGCTATTGAAGAGGTCAACAATATGTTGGATAATGTGCCATAATGCATATACCTGAATCCGAGCCATTATCACGTTATCAATATGAGGAAGAGTTGTATTCATCTTCTTCCTTTAGATAACAGTCACAAGATAGTGACTCATCCACAACACTCAGAAATTATTAGAACTTAAGCCTTTACCAAATGAATTGAGATATGCATTTCTTGGCCCTGCGGAGAGTTATCCAGTGATTATTGCCTCGGATCTTACTGAGGAACACAGTGACAAGTTGTTGGAGGTCCTTAAAGCTCACAAGTCTGCCATTGCTTGAATATTCATGACATCAAGGGTGTTGACCCTAGTGTCTGTGGCATCATATTTATTTGGAAGATGAAACCAAAACATCCAGAGAACCCCAGCAACGTCTAAATCCCATTTTGAAAGATGTCGTAAAAGAAGAGTGTTGAAACTCTGGATGCAAACATCATCTATCTATCTCTGATAGCCAATGGGTTAGCCCAGTCCATGTGGTTCCTAAAAGTTCAGGAATTACAGTGTTGAAAATGAGAACAAGGAACTTGTGCCACAAAGAATGAAAAAGGGATGGAGAGTATGCATTGATTATCGTAAGTTGAACTCTAATACTCGAAAGGATCACTTTCCCCTTCCCTTTATTGATCAGATGCTTGAGAGGTTAGCATGTCATCTTACTATTGTTTCTTGGATGGATATTCTGGATACAATCAAATCCCTATTGCACAATAAGATCAAGAGAAAACCACATTCACTTGTCCTTTTGGTACTTACGCTTATCGTCGCATGCCTTTTGGGCTATGCAACGCACCGCGACATTTCAAAGATGCATGTCTAGCATATTCAGTGATATGGTGGACAACTTTCTTGAGATATTTATGGATGATTTTTCAGTATTCGGTTTTTTTTACCAATGCCTACATCACCTCTCACTTGTCTTAAAGCGCTGCGAAGAAAAATGTCTTGTTTTAAATTGGGAAAATGTCACTTCATGGTGAAGCAGGGCATTGTTCTTGGCACGTTGTCTCTCCAAAGGCATTGAGGTGGACAAAGCTAAGATTGATGTCATTTCATCTCTTTCGATTCCAAAATTTGTTAAAGATGTGCGATCTTTCTTGGGGCATGCTGGATTTTATCGCCGTTTCATAAAGATTTTTCGAAGATTGCATGCGCTTGAGCAGTCTCTTAGCTAAGGATGTTCCCTTTCTTTTTGACGACAAGTGCATATCTGGGTTTTGCATCTTAAATCTGAACTAGTCTCAGCTCTATCATCCGAGCTCCTGATTGGGTGCTACCCTTTGAGATTATGTGTGATGCCTCTGACTATGTTGTAGGTGCAGTTTTGGGTCAGAAAGTTAACAAACTTCCTCATGTTATCTACTATGCTAGCAAAACTCTGAATGAGGCTCAACTCAATTACTTGACCACGGAGAAAGAGATGTTAGCCATTGTTTATGCACTAGATAAATTTGTTCCTATCTCATTGGAGCTAAAGTCATTGTGTACACTGACCATGCAGCCCTTAGATACCTTCTCAATAAGAAGGACACCAAACCTCTTTGATTCGATGGGTTCTTTTGCTTCAAGAATTTGATCTTGAAATACGAGATAAGTCAGGTACAAAAATGCGGTCGCCGACCACTTTGTCTAGGCTAACATCACATCATCTACTAGTATCTTGCATTCAAGAGGACTTCCCAGATGAAAACTTCTCTTGGTAGAGCAAGAGTTCTTTGGTATGCCGACATTGTCAATTTTTTGCAACTGAGGAACTCCCTTCACACTGGTCTAAGCCAGATCGTGACAAGTTTTTGTCTAAGGTCAAGTATTATCTTGGGATGAGCCATATTTGTACAAATACTGCCCTGACCAACTTATCCGAAGATGTGTTCCAGAAGTTGAATAGTTGAGCATTCTCTCATTTTGCCATGATCAAGCTTGTGTCTAAGAAAACGCGAGAAGGTTCTCCAATCAGGTTTTTATTGGCCTACCCTTTTTGAGATGCCCATGAGTATTGTAAAGCTTGTCACCGATGTCAACAACTTGGGCGAATAACTCGTCGACACATGATGCCTCTGAATCCTATTCTAGTGGTTGAAGTTTTTATGTTTGGGGCATCGATTTTATGGACCGTTTCCATCCTCCCATGGGTATCAATACATCCTTCTTGCAGTGGATTACGTTTCTAAATGGATAGGTCATTGCCACTAAGACCAATGATCACAAAATTGTTATTTCATTTATAAGGGAGTTATCTTTAGTAGATTTGCACCCCAAGGGTATCATTAGTGATGGGGTAACATTTTGTAACCGCGTATTTGAGCATCTTGTTAAAAAGTATGGGGTTACTCACAAATTGCCATTTCCTACCATCCTCAAACAAGCGGTCAAGTTGAAGTCTCGAATCGTCAAATCAAGAACATCCTCGAAAAGACTATCAATCCAAATCGAAAGTTGTTTTACGTCTTTTGGATGCCTTATGGGCATACCGAACTGCATTCAAAACTTTTTTAGGATGTCTCCCTATAGATTGGTCTTGGGTAAATGTCACGCCCCGATTTTTGAAACAACATAAAATAAATAGATT